>MCJB01002314.1:64411-114717 GCA_002018475.1 Nicotiana obtusifolia | reverse complement strand
GGGGGGGGGGGGGGGAGCTAAGATCTATGCAAATGAAGGCATACTTTTGTACTTGGCTGTTTGAAGGTTGAAGTAGAGAGAGAGGATAAGAGTCTAATCTTATGTTGTCATCTCTGCGGCGAATTAATAAGAACAAGGCTAGGAGATTTAGTGACAATTGCATGATTGTGAGTCATGGTCAATTTCATGGTTTGTAGGTTGGGTTGGTTAGTGGAAAGGAGTCTGATGAGTTTGTGCTCGGCTACAAGCACGATAGTGTGCTCTGCTGTGTGTCAGATTGTATTTTGGACAAGTTTGGCTGTGTGTGCAAGGAAATGTAAAGAGGAGTAATGAATTTATCTTATTGAGAAATAGGGCTAATAGTACATAGGAGTGGAGGTCTCTATTTTAGTGCAGCCAAAACCCAAGTTTATAATTGGAGACAAATGGCATACAAGAGTAACAAACAGATACGATGAAGCTTATTCTGGTTGTCAGCGGGGGGTTTTATTATGTTTCTATTCATTTTCAGGGTTGGTGGCTTTTGAGTAACAAAGTTGAGCTAACAACAGCAGCAGTAATTGCCAATTGCCTCGTCTTTCTTATTGGGTAAATATTTCCAGCATGCAAGTACCTCTAAATACTACTATTTTCCTGCCATCTGTATGATTGCACTTTCTTTATGTCATTCAGACAATTTTATTTTTTACTTTCACTTTACTGTTTCTTGATATGGTCCCTGTTTTGGATTGGAAGGTACTTAGTGTTCAGAGGTGCCAACAAGCAGAAGCATATGTTTAAAAAGAATCCCAAGGCACCCATATGGGGTAAGCCTCCAAAAGTTATTGGGGGGAAGTTGCTTGCTTCTGGCTATTGGTAAGCTTCTTGATGTTTCTTTTCTACTCTCCTCAGTATCCCAGTTCTCCAGAACACAAAATGACTTTATATTTGTTAATTTAGTATTTAGCATATGGGCAAGCTTTTGGAAAAGCACATAAACTATGTCAATAAAGTGGACATGTGCAATATGATAAAACTTTCAGAAGTCTGTCTTGCGCAATCCTCATCTCATGAGCTAGCTTTTAGGATTGAGTAAGCTCAAAGTCTTTTTTCTTGTCATGGTACCAGAGCTAGACCCAACCAAATTCTTGGTTTACCCTATTTTGGGCCTCATATTATGTTGTCCATGCTCCAATTGGCTGGCAGGCTTGGGTGTGCGGGGAGGGTGTGTGCGCGGTTGTTAAGATGTCCCACATGTTGTGGGATGTGAAATTGGTCTCTTTATGGTCTTGGACAATCCTCACCTCTTAAGCTAGCTTTTTGGGATTGAATCAGGCTCAAGGTCAATTTCTTTATAATGGTACAATTCAACAAAAAACATTAAGAGAAGAATGAATAGTGGATAGGAAAGAAATTATTACAGGCAGATGAAAAGAGTTAATTACTATAAGGAATGCTAAATATCAACATCCCTAGAGTGCCTGACAATTTGAGGTGTCAATTGAAAATCAATTCCAAATAATTAAAGATCTGACAACAGTGCTAGAAAAATTGAAAACTCTTATGAATTCTTTCTGTTTTATAATTACCTTTTCAAGATATTAGTTTTTTCATTCTAAAGTCCTACTCAAAATATTAAAAGTTTGACAGCAAGCCAAATTGATCTCATAAATTTGGAAAAAGGAAGTAATTTCTTTTGGATACATTGTAAAGCAAAAGTCTGAGTGCTATTAAGTGAAACAGAAGCTATTAATATTGCCACATCAGGTCTAAATTTAGTCTGCATAGCCACCAACTCATGCGCACTAACAAGGTCGCATATATTTTAACGAGCTTCTTTTTTTCAATCTTAACCAGACCTATGTGCTAGGAAGAAGTCGTAGGACTGGGTTTTCTGGAATTCTGGATTTAACTGAATGAAATTTTGTGTGAGAAAGCCTATTCTCTTTTATCAAGTAATCCAGGTACAGGATTTGGTGTTATTGATGGTTTTTACCCCTGGTTATGGCATGGCTTCTGAAGTTAATCACATGAGGCATGCGCAGCAAAAATGGCAGATTAAATTTCTCAGTTCTCCATTTTCAAAATTCTAAATCATTCTGTATTTACTGAAGGGGTATTGCTCGACACTGTAATTACCTTGGGGATTTGTTGCTGGCATTGTCATTTAGCTTGCCTTGTGGGATAAGGTAATGGCTTTGAACTCATGCAAATTCTTTCTATAATTGTTTGCTCAGTAATAAAAATAGTCACATTTACTTGTGTATGCCTGCAGTTCTGCGGTTCCATACTTTTACCCCATGTACCTTCTTATTCTGCTAATATGGAGGGAGAGAAGGGATGAAGCTCGATGTGCAGAGAAGTACAAAGATGTGTGGACAGAATACCGTAAACTTGTTCCTTGGAGGATCTTACCTTATGTTTACTAGCTCACGTTTATCCATGTGGGTGCGCATTAGAGTCGGGATTAGCCTCACTGTACTGTTACCACCAAGCAGGAGAAGAGACAAGCGCATGAAAGGATATAAAGTCAAAACCGGGCTATCGCCCTCTCTAAGCAGCTTTCTCCTGCGGAAGTAATCTTTTAATCTATTTCAGTGCTGATGAGCATTGAATCTTTTAATGTTCTTCAAGAACCAACTTGTACACCAAATGTACTTTATAACTGCAGGATTTAGATTAAAAACTATGTGCTTCTTGTAATAAATGTGATTTTGGCTTATGTTAAGAGTCCTTTTGGAAGACTCTACAGTGCCTCCACCGTCCCACCGAATAAATCATCTGTTTGTGCTGCAGAAATAGGGCCTTTGCAGTATTGTTCACATATAAATATTGAAGTGTATTATTGTGCCCTGAAGTATTTAGAATAGCTTATTGTTAGAAGCATGTTTCCAACTTCCAAGTTTTCTACAGTTGTGTTCAAGATGCAAAGTTGTATTATTCTCTTAAGCCACTACATATTGAAGCAAATTTGCTATGTAACACTGTAACTAGTTGCACGTGGATCCTTGTCTAACAGTAGTGTCCTAATGTTGTGTTTAGTTAACAATTACATACCTAAATTAGCAGGATGCAAAGTCTGATAGTCTAGTTTGGCAAGGGGAAAAAAGGTCTAGATTCATAACTTGACAAAATTTTGGTTTACTCTGGTTGGCAAGGTTTGGTTACCTTAGATTAGCAGGGACCAAAATCTGATGAACTATTTTGAAATTCTACTTTGTCAAAAGATATGTGGATTTAGTTGGATCAGAACTTGGTGCAATCTTGAGTTGACCCTAATTAGTTGGAATTGTTTTCTTTGGTTACTTTGACTGTTTTATGCAGCAAATGGAGGTTATACTATAAAGTTCATATCCAAATCTTAAATTTGGACTATTTCGCAGTTGCAGTTTCTTTCCAGATCTCAATTCAAAGAAATATGGAAAAGCTCTAGATATGATCATTTCATTAAATTATTGAAAATAATATACTAATCGATCTTCCTATACTAATCATTAGGGAAAGTAGGTCGATCCCCACGACAGGAGCATTAATATTATGTTCAACCAAAGACTTTTAGTGTTTCGGGTGTCAAAAGATTTAAATTAACTTTGTATACAAGATTTTCACATAAGTTTATGTGATTTGACGATCCCTCTCTGCTGGTTCTCTCAGACTAACATCAACTGATGTTAAGGTTAACCCAATAGTTAGGTTTTATTACTTCCGAAATCCTGGTGATGGATGTGGAGAGGTGTGTGAACAGAAAGATTCATGATGTACAACAAAGCCGCTCCATGTAGGAATTCAAGTACCAACAAGAGTTTGGTCCTATATATTTCGGGTATGTTGGACCTTCATTGCCTGCTTATCTATCCAATAATTTTTTGATGGGATAATTCTGTCGTTGTGACCACAATATCGCATTACCATGGCGGCTGCCTTGTTGGGAAAGTGGTTGATGAATGAACAAGACAAATCGGTAATTGTGGAGAATACTAAATTTAACATCATTTTTGGACTTTGGCAAATGGCAAGTGGTGGTGTTGGCAATGACTCCAATGCACAAACCAAAATGAGTAAATTGACAAATATGGAGGTGGGCGTGGACGTGGTAGTTGAGTTAATAGAGGGGGTTGGGGGAAGTGGCTCCGAAGACTAAATAAGTCGTCCTTATATGTCCTATATATTTTTAAAATAAATTTAGAAGCGGAGCTAAAATTTTAAGTTTATTAAATTATGATAATATATATAAAGTGATTTTAAATATAAGTATAGTGTATGTACAATAACTACTGAGATTTGTTGAATATGTACGAAAAAATATAGATTAGCCCGTAGTAAATGAATATTTTCATGCTCTTTACGGATGCAGGTAATAAGATGGTGCAATTGAGCACAAGCCAAATGTTTTCTTATCATATAGTTAATCAAAATAGAAAAGTCTAATCGAATAACAACACTTAAAAAGATAAAAGAGGCGTGGTCGGCCAGATGCATTAGGTATTTCACGTTCATGTAGGATCTGGAAAAACGTAGTACAAGCCAAATGTAGTACGACTAAATTTTTCTTAATCTTATGAGCAGTAGTGAATAAACTTGTAGCTAAGTACTTAAATCGTCTATGTCAATAGCGTGAAATTATTTCAAATTATAGTTGAGAATTATTTTCCTTGTACTTCCCTTCTAGAATTTTGTTATATATAATTCAACATAACTTATCAAAAAAGTAAATACAATAATTTTCCAGTTTAAAAATTGAAATAATTGTAAAAATTTTTTTTTACAAAAAAAAAAAAAAAATTATAATTCTTGTCAGTGTTAATTGCTTCAGTAGTTTCACAAGCTTAGTTTTTGAATTTTGTTTTGTAAAAGATTAAATATATGATAACTAATTTATATACTTAGATTAAAGGTTATTTTATCTAAGAAGAGAAATTTAAGCCCTTAAAACAATCAAGCACAAAACTCAGGAAATACGAAATGATGTCTGCTTCACCTGTCTTACGCTACATGTTATATAGCAGAACATGGGTTAAGGTAGTAATAATATGAACATGAGTCAAATTTTTCTTTTGATTAGACGATGACTTTGGAATGAGCTTCGATTCAGTAGCTTTGTATAATTTAGACACATGAAAAAAAAATAAAGAGACATAAAACTGAAGAATAGTAGAAACAAAGAGATATAAAGGTAAATATTTGAAAAAAATTGGGATGAAAAAATGGTGTGTGTCAAAAGATAAGATCAATAATTCAGGAAGATGACAAATAAAAAAGAATCTTTCGTGTGTGTGTATATATATATATATATATATATATATATATATTAAGTTTCCCCACCTTTGATTTGTAAAGTCTCATGTTTCTAAAGAAAAATGGTAGATCTTGAGCAATTGAATTAGAGTTTGAGGGCTTGACGCACTGTCACGTAAAATATCTTTTTTCTTATCATATAGTTAATCAAAATAAAAAAGTCTAACTGAATAACAACACTCAAAAAGATAAAGAGGGGTGGGGTGGTCCGCCAGATGCATAAGGTATTCCACGTTCATGCAATATCTGAGGAAAGATCGTACCTTAGAAAGTATGATACAAACAAATCTTAATGTAAATATTAGTGATTGCTTTCACAGTTCGAAGTTATTAACAATATTTAGCTTCCTGATATGATAATTAAAATTGTGATTTCAATCATTAGATTATCCATTTGAGAACATTGAACTCATCTTACATAAGTAGCCAAAAAAAAGAAGAAGAGAACATTCATTGATGTCATAGTCTCATAGATGCTAGACTTTACCTAATGTCAGCTACTCTAAAAATTTTAAGTTTTTCTGAAATATTTCTCATAACCAATATTCTTTTGTTGGAAATTATATTGTGTAATACATCTAAAAAAGTTATGTCTATATATTATATCAACACCCCTTCGCTTCTTTATAATTTTATTTTCTTATATTTTGATATTTCTTAGCGAAAATTTTGATACTAAAGTCACCTTTGAATATAAACTAGACTATGGGCCCAAAAAGAAAAAATATAAACTAGACTAAAAGAGTGACTTCAGCTCTTTTATTTTCTTTCAGTTATACCTTACATTTTAGTGGAGTCTAATGAGGCTCAGATACAAAGCTGTCAACTAAAATATTATTCTTTTTATATACTTGATAAAATGTAGAAAATCCTAAGTGAGCAATAATACTCGAGCTATTCTAGCGATTTAGATGCTTGACACTAAGGTCAGAACAGCGTTATAATCTTCAATCATTGGGTTATCCTGTCAAGAACATGAAACAATCTCACTTAACTCGCTAATAGAAAGGTATTCGTTGATGTTGTCATAAATACAATCAAACCTCTTTATAATATCATTCCTACTATAAAAGTTAAGTTTTTCTCAAAATTAATTTTTTAAGTTATATTTACCTCTCTATAACAGCTTTTTACCTATAACAGCAACAACCATATTTATAGCAGAACGCTCTTTGTAAAATTACTCCTCTATAACAATATATAGAATCTTTAAGACTACTAATGATAATTCTAAAAATATGCACGCAGAAATAAAATAATAAGAAAAAGAATAATAATGCAAGAAAAAGAGAGAGGTAATTCTTATTGAATTTCAGATGATTTACATTGTGGTAAAGCCCCTCTATTTATAAGGGGAAAAATGACTTAGCCACAAAGTAACAAACTCTCTAAAAGATAGACATTCACTCTAAGTACAATTATTTTCGTAACACTCCCCCTTGAATGTCTACTCAATTGGTAATGTGCCTTGTTAAAACCTTAACTAAAATAAAACCAGTGAAAAAAAAATCTAGTATAGGAAAAAGAGTACACTTGTTTAATAATAGCCTTTTGGTTGCTTCGTTGAAAAACCTAGCAAGGAAAACCCAGTGGGACAAAACCTTGTAAGGAAAAAAGAGTGTAACGCGTATTAACTTCGCCTGATGAGAGCATCAATTCACATCCTTGAGTCTTTGCATCCCAATCTTGTACACCCGCTTCTTGAAGGTTGACGTCGGTAGAGATTTGGTGAACAAATCAACCATATTATCACTTGAACGAATCTGTTGTACATTGATATCACCATTCTTTTGAAACTCATGTGTGAAAAATAACTTTGGTGAAATGTGCTTTGTCCTATCTCCTTTTATGAATCCTCCCTTCAATTGGGCTATGCACGCTGCATTGTCTTCATACAAAATCGTGGTAGTTTGTCATATATCAAACAACATTTGTCTCGAATAAGATGTATTATAGACCTCAACCACACACATTCTCGACTTGCTTCATGAATAGCAATTATCTCAGCATGATTAGATGAAGTAGCAACGATTGATTGCTTAGTTGATCGCCAAGATATGGCAGTCCCTCCACATGTAAACACATAGCCTGCTTGAGATCGAACCTTGTGCGGGTCGGATGAATACCCAGCATCGGCATAACTAACAAGATCGGGACTGCATTCGTTGCCATTGAATAAGCCCATATCGGTAGTCCCTTTTAGATACCACAATATGTGTTTGATTCCATTCCAATGTCTCCTTGTAGGAGCAAAGCTATATCTTGCTATGACATTAACTGAAAAAGTTATGTCAGGTCTTGTAGTATTAGCAAAATACATTAGTGTATCAATTGCACTAAGATATGACACTTCAGGACCAAGTAGCTCTTCATTCTTTTCTTGAGGTCGGAACGGATCCTTATTCACATCAAGCGATCGAACCACTATCGAAGTACTTAACGGATGTGCTCCATCCATGTAAAACCATTTTAATACCTTTTCTGTGTAGGCAGATTGATGAACAAAAATTTCGTTTTTCAAATGTTCAATTTGCAAACCGAGACATAATTTTATCTTTCTGAGATCTTTCATCTCAAATTCCTTCTTTAAATAATCAATTTCTTTTTGGAGTTCTGATAGGAGTTCCAGTAAGATTTATGTCATCAACATATACGACAAGTACAAGAAATTCCGATGTTGTTTTCTTTATAAAAACACATGGACAAATGGCATCATTTATATAACCTTCCTTTAATAAATACTCACTAAGGCGGTTATACCACATTCTTTCTGATTGCTACCATACAAAGAACTTTGCAACTTGATTGAAAATATTTCCCAAAATTTTGAATTATGTGCGTCAGATATTTTAAATCCTTCGGGAATTTTCATGTATATCTCATTATCAAGTGAGCCGTAAAGGCAGGCTGTAACCACATCCATTTAATGCATGTCAAGCTTTCCATGGATAGCAAAACTAATGAGATAACGGAACGTTATAACATCCATAACAGGAGAATACGTCTTTTCATAATTGACATCAGGCCTTTGTGAAAATCCTTGTGCAATAAGCCGTGCCTTATATCTTTGTACCTTATTTTTCTCATTCATTTTACGTACAAAGATCCATGTATAGTCAACAAGCTTAACACCAGTAGTTGTTTGGACTACATGTCCAAAAACTTCGTGTTTCGCAACTAAATCCAACTCAGATTGGATTGCTTCTTGCCATTTTGGCCAATCACGTCTTTGTCGACATTCTCCAACAGATTAAGGGTCAAGATCCTCACTATCTTGCATAATGCTAGATGCAACATTGTATGCAGAGACAAAATCCACCACTATATCTAATCGATTCAAATTTGTCTCAATATCGATTTGATTTATTGGTAGTTCCTTATTTTCTTGGGTCTCATGCTCAATGATTCATCATGAATCTCGGGATTGGTTAATCGTGGATTTCTTCATGAGACTCTTTTGTAGTATCATCTTGATCATTTGTTTTTCTTTTTCTAGGATTTCGATCCTTAGAACCCAATGGTCTGCCACGCTTAGGCGTGCTTTTGACTCATTAGCTATAACACTAGAAGATTGTCCAACAGGAACATCAATACGAATTGGAACATTCTCTCCAGGGATATGTGATTTTGTTATCCTTTTCAGATCTATAAATGCGTCTAGCATTTGATTCGCTATTTTCTGCAGTGAATGATCTTTTATACCTCTTTTTCACAAATAGAGGCACGTGGATCAAGATGAGACAATGATGAATTTTTCCACAAAATTTCCATTTGGTTTCACCAATTTCTCCCCCTATTTTTGGGAAAATTGTCTCATCGAATCGACAATCTGCAAATCGAGCAATGAACAAATCCCCCGTTAATGTTTCGAGGTAGCGAATAATAGAGGGCGATTCAAATCCACCGTATTTTCCTAACCTTCTTTGGGGACCCGTTTTGGTGCTATATGACAGTGCTACAGGCACATATATTGCGTATCCAAAAATTCCTAAATGGGATATATTAGGTTCATGACCCAAAAATAATTGCAACGGGGAATATTTATGATAATTTGTCGATCTGAGACGAACTAACATTGCTGCATGCAAAATGGCATAACCCCAAATAGAAGTAGGTAACCTCATTTTCATGAGTAAAGGTCTTGCTATCAATTGCAGACGTTTAATCAAAGACTCTGCAAGGCCATTTTGAGTGTGCACATAAGCTACAAGATGTTCTACTTTTATCCCAATTGATAAGCAATAATCAATAAAGTCTCCGGATGAAAACTCAGCAGCATTATCAAGTCCAATAGACTTAATTGGATTAGGTTATTTGTGCCATTAATTTTGCAAATGCCAGATAGCGAGATGACAATAGTCACACATGAGACCATCTAGATAAACCAAAATCCCCCCAACCCGCTAGGTAAGCCAATTAACAACAATCCGATTCAATGAGATTTACTGAGAGAAATAATGATAATATACTGAACTTCTATACAAAGAATTCCCAAGGACTGGTAGTACAAGTCATGAGCCACTAAGACTTAGATTTTTACAAAACAAAATTGAAATAATTAGAACATTTGTTTGAAATGTAAATGAACAGAATCCGAATCTAATGCTACCAAGGACAAGTGATAGCCATAACTGGAACGCAGGTCATCTTCAATGTCAGCCCTCGGCGTACACAACAGCATCAACACAAGGATCTGCATGCAAGATGCAGAAATGTATTATGAGTACAACTGACCTCATGTACTCAATAAATATCCTAACTAACCTCAACGAGATAAAAGAAGCAAGAACTACAGATGATTCTCACTAATACCTGTGCAGTTCAAAATGTCAACAAGTATAGAACATATATATGATCAAATTAGAAAATCTCAGGTGAAACCATTTTGATGCTCACAAGTCTTGGTTTTAAAGTGTTCTGCTTTGTCAACAATCGAGCTTATAAGGAAGATATGCAAGTAAATCAGGTAATCAGTCAAGGGATTTACAAGTAAAGATGAAATGCAATAACCAAATATCAGCCCGTTGCGGCGCGTAACTCGATCCAATAATGGTGACCAGCTCTCCTAGAGCTCACATCAATATCAACCGCACGGACAACTCACGTGCTGCACGGACAACTCACGTGTTATAGTACCAATATCTGGATCTACACGGACAACTCACGTGCTGCATGGACAACTCACGTGCTGCACGGACAACTCACGTGCTATAGTATCAAATCTGGATCCGCACGGACAACTCATGTGCTATAGTATCAAAATCCGTCTGACGTGATCACATGCACAATATCATAATTCGCCCGGCATGCTCACAAGCATATCAACACAATCCGCCTGGCGTGATCACAGGCATCCAGTCCAAATCGTATCACACATAAGCAAGTATACAAGAACACATGTGCATGATGGATAAATATCAGATTTCATGCTCCTGGACTGGTATAATAATATGCTAAAGTGTAGGCATGTGCGATGTGTGCTATCATAGCTCAATCGGCGATTTATCATAGAAATAGTAATTACCAAGTTTATTCAGGGACTTAGCCTCTTCGTAACCTCAAGTATGGCTCAAATATTTCACAAAAATGGTACAAATATGAGAAATATTATGGCTTAAAGCTGAACCATCAATTTTAGGCATATCATATCCTAAGCACTACCCCGAGCATTGATAATTACCCCGGTGCTCGCACATGGGTTTCAACCCCACACATATGCGCACCCATAGCATGTAACTATCATAAATAATTCAGGCAACTAGGATTCTTACCTCAAACAAGCCAAGACAAATACCGAGCAAGCCAAACGGCACTCTAGAAATTCAACCCCGCGCGTATCCACCTCCGAACGACTCGAAACTAGCCAAAAGAAACTCAAAAACATCAATTAATGCCTAAGAAAACAATCCCAAATGATGAAGGTCGAATCTTTACACTTTTACTCAAAGTCAACCAAAAAGTCAAAAGCCGGGCCTGCACCTCGGAACCCTACAAAACTCACAGAATTCGACAACCCATTCAATTACGAGTCCAACCATACTAATTTCACTCAAATTCGACTCTGATCGATGCTCAGAACTCGAAAATTCACTTTATGGAATTCTTGACTAAAACCCCTAATTTCTCTTTAAAATTCATAATCCAATTACTAAAAATAAACATAGATTCACGAAATACAATAAAAAACGAGTGTAGAACACTTACCCCAATCCATATGATGAAAATCGCCTCCAAATCGCCTTAAATCCGGGGTCTATAGCTCAATATATGATAAAAATGGACAACCCTCGATTTTATAGCTTCTGCCCAGGAAATTTCGCATTTGCGAAACAATAGCCGCTTCTGTGACACAGGTTTCGCTTCTACGGACTTCACTTAACAGCTGACCCCTCGCACCTGCGGAACAATTCTCCACTTCTGCAACATCGCAGGTGCGAGCTCGTATTCGCTCCTGCGCTCTTTCCTGCTTCTGTGCCAAAACCACCGCATCTGCGCGTTGGCATATGTGAAGAAACTTTCGCATTTGCGGACTCCTGCTCCCATCTGTACCCTCCGCTCCTACGATTTCTCTGTTGCTTTTGCGACTCCACATCTGCGCTCATAGCTCCATAGGTGCGGTCACACCATAATTCCCTGCCAAACCAGCCTTAACCAAATATTTCCAAAATGATCTGAATCCCGTCCGAAACTCACCTGAGGCCCTCGGGACCCTGTCTAAATATACCAACAAGTCCTACAACATAACATAGACCTACTCGAGGCCTCAAATCACGTATAACAACTTCAAAATAATGAATCGCACCTCAAATCAATCATATTGAACTTTGAATCTTTCAATTTTCAAAACTCGTGCCGAAACATATCAAATCAACCTGGAATGAACTCAAATTTTGCACACAAGTCCTAAATGACATAACAAAGCTATTCTAATTCCCGGAACCACAATCCGAACCCTATATCATCAAAGTCAACTCTCGGTCAAACTTATGAACATTTCAAACCTTCAAATTTCTAACTTTCGCCAATTAGTGCAGTAACCTTCTAGAAATATTCAAATGCAAATCTGGGAATACACCCAAGTTCAAAATCACCATCTAGACTTAATGGAACCATCAAAACTCCGAGCCGAGGTCAAATACTAAAAAGTCAAACTTGGTCAACTCTTCTAACTTAAAGCTTCAAACATGAAATTCATTCTTCCAAACTAATTCCAAAACACCTGAAAACCAAAATCGAGGATACACACAAGTTATAATACATCATACGAAGCTAATTGAGACTCCAAATAACTGAATAAAATGCTAATACTCAAAATGACCGATCGGATCGTTACAATCCACCCTTGCAGCTCATGTTATTTGTTTTTTTGGTGTACTCTTCAAGAAAAATATTTAAGAACGCAAATTATGCGATTTTTTGTCGAAATCATTCTTTATCTTTGCCTTTAGCGTTTTACTTTATAACACACCATTAATTGCCTTTAGAGTCCCCAAAACTTTTATACAACTCACACGTATTCCATTAACTTTTCACACTTAGATTTAGTAACTTAATTATGAGAAATAATACGTGTGGAAAAGATAAAACCACACGATATATTATGATTCAATAACTACTATTATTGAATATAACATGCTCAGGACCTAGGAATACAAATCATTCACAGAATTTTAGACGATAGATTAAAGGAAAAAGTTTAAACTTCTAAAGTTAATTTAACACTTGGTTAGCCACAGATTTAAGAAATATTAATATAAAGTATTCGCAACTCAATTATTCAATGTATAGTGTACTTTCTTTTTCTTTAAAGAATCTTATAAAGTTAGAAGTCACGTGAGAAACTTCACAGTTAAAGCAGCAGCGTATTGTCCTTTTCTAATACAAAAGAGAGCAAAGCGACGTAGCCAGCCATAAAGACTATTCAACTACTATTTCTTTGTTCTTTTGTGGGTGTATAAAAATAAAGGAATCTTCCATAAAAGAAAAAAAAAAAGTTTTTGACATTCAAAAAGCTACTAAAAAACATAGTTTTTGCCTTAATAATAATTCGCTCAGTGTAATTTTATAAATAAAATTTAAGAGAATTAATATATACGTAAACTTTATCTCTATCTTATAAAATATGAAGCCTGTTGAATTCTCAGTTTGAAGAAAAGCAAAGTTACAGTAATATTTACCTCGTGGGATGTAAAGTTTATGCAAGTTTTCCCTTTGGTATCAATTAGGATTTTGGTGGACTAATGATACTTCTTCATTCTAGAGTTAGTGATTTCGAGTTTGAGTATAATTATTGGACCTCAATAAAAATATAAAAAAATTATAGAAAAAAACTGCTTGCTAAGGTGTGATGACAGACACTGAATAAATATCCACTTGCCTAGTCATTGAACTTGCCCCACATTGGAATACGCTATAAACGGTGGGGGTCATCAACTTTTAGTCATCATATATTTATTTAAGAAAAGACCAATATTTGATCGGTTTATAACTTATGATGAAGATAATTTAAAAATTAACGTAGAAAAGACATTTCACGACTCAAAATTCAACAAGTCGTAATAACCAATTTATAAAAATTTAATTCAAATAAAATTTACTGATAAAATAAGTGATGAAATAATTGACTTTAACACATTTTTTAAGGACTGGTAGTATAAAAATCACGAGTTTCTAAGCTTTAATATTTACAAAGCTGATATGAAATAAAATACAACATCTGTTTGAAATATACATGAACAGATTAAAAATTCTAAAGCTACCATGAATAAGAGGAGCTATGACTGGATCGCAAGTACATCTTCCATGCCAGCTCCCGCCATACACAGCAACATCAGCATTAGAAATCTGCATGCAAGGTACAGAAGTGTAGTATGAGTATAACTGACCCCATATACTCAATAAGTAACAAACCTAACCTTAGGTTGAAAGTAGTGACGAATTTGGACAAAAGTCAGTCCATCATCAACAGTCAGGAAACAGTTTATAACAACATAAATAAAATAATACAAGCAATAACTAAAGATATGATGCTTTGTTCGTTCACAATTTTCGAAAAAATAGACATTATTTTTCAAAGATGACAGTAAAACTCAGTTCTTTTTACCAAATCACCAAAATATGAGTGAATTTGAAAACTGTGATTTTTCCTCAAAAACTTTCTTCCACAATAAAAAGTTTCATTACCAAAGGCATGAGGAAAGTACATTTCTATGCCTATATGTCAATGTACATGTCTGACCATGAATGTCACAATACCATATAACATGACGAAAAATGCATCTCTATGCCTACATCCCAAGTATGCATGTCAAATAAATAATTTCACGATGATATTCCCAGGCACTCTCGCCCTCGACATACTCAAGCTGTCTGTCTCAAATGCCCACTTCATTGCACACATACACACACAATCACTTAGCACTGTATTGGTGCCTGACTCATACACACACACACACACACACACATATATATATATATATATGTGTGTGTGTGTGTGTGTGTGTGTGTGATCGTGCCCGTGCTCACTGCTGGTATGTCAGACTCCGGAGGGGCGTATCCTGCCCAAGCGCTAATATAAGTCAATCTGGCCAGCTACGGCGTGCAGCCCGATCCCTTAATAATAAAGCCTATAAAGCATGCTACGACACCTGATCCATATAATAATAACATATATAAAGCCAATATGGCCTGCTGCGGCGTGCAACCCGATCCCCTCAATATCACTCACAATCTGATCTTCAAGCCCCAACTCAATCATCAATCTCTCCAGTCTCTCGGGCTCACAATGTCATGGAATCAACCCAAAAATGATGATATGATGTATCAATAAATAGCAACAGTGATTGGGATATGATATGAAATGAATGAACATGACCGAGTATAAAATTACAATTTAAACAAATAATTCAACAACAATACGACCTCTATGGGTCTCAATAATACCGGCATATAGATTCAGCATGATTTTTAACATGATTCTCAGCTCGATTTCTTTAACACATGAAAGTGCATGGATAATGCTAAGATTATTTGACTACAAAATTCCACAGAATCAATTACATCACAATTTCAATGGCGCACGCTCACGCCCCCGTCACCTAGCATGTGCTTCACCTCTAAAAAAATCACATAACAAATATATTCAGGGTTCATACTCTCAGCTCCAAGTTTAGAAACGTTACTTACCTCGAACAAGCCGAATCCAATACCGAGCAAGCTAAACAATGTGCCAGAAATTCCACTCTGCACGTATCAACCTCCGAACACCTTCCTATCTTCTCAATTCCAAGTTTAACGGTCTGAAACTAGTCAAACAACGTGAAAATAATCAAATACACTCCAATTCTTATAATTTAACAATTTATAAAAATTCCACCTTTGCTCGATAAGTTGTCAGTGGGGTCCACGTCTTGGAACCCAACGAAACTTACAAAATCTGACAATCCATCCAATTACGAGTCCAACCATACCAATTTCATTCAAATCCGACTCTGAATCGGTATTCAAAACTTGAAAATTCATTTTGTGGAATTATAGAAAGTTCCTCCGATTTCTCTTGAAAATTCAAAAATCATATGCCGAAAATGATGATTAATTCATGAAATATAATCACAATTGAGTCAAGAATACTTACCCCAAGTTGTGTGGTGAAATTCCTCTCCAAAGTCGCCCAAACCGAGCTCCAAAATCTAACAAATGGGTAAAAATGTTGAACCTTTGAATATAAGGCATTCTACCTAGCGTTTCCGCATTTGCGGACAGTAGGTCGTATCTGCGACCGCCGCTTCTGTGGAACAAGCTCGCATCTGCGAGATAGCCGTGGCCAGTAGTGATCACTTCTGCGATGCGTAGGATCGCATATGCGGTCGCGCTTTTGCGTAGCCTTCTAGCCATCCTTCCCCATTTTCGCTTTTGCGATGGGTTGGTGGCTTCTGCGATCAAGCTTCCGCAGAAGCGATTGCACCAGCAACCCAAAAATTCCAGCAGCTTCAACAAGGCTTCAATCGATATGAATCCCGTCCGAAACTCACTCGAGCCACTCGGGACCTCGTCCGAATATACCAATAAGTCCTATAACATAACACAAACTTACTCGAGGTCTCAAATTACATCAAACAACGTCGAAATTACAAATTGCACCTCGAATCGAACTTATAAATTATTCAAATTTTCAAATTCTATATCTTGTACCGAAAAATGTCAAATCAATCCGGAATGACTTCAAAATTTTCACACGAGTCATAAATGACATAATAGAGATGTTCCAATTTACTGAATCGGATTTCAACCTCGATATCAATAAAGTCAATTCCCGGTCAAACTTCCAAACTTTTAATTTTTTACTTTCGCCATTTCAAGCCAAATTTAACTACGGAATTCAAAATAAATATTCAGACACACTCCTCAATCTGAAATCATCATACGGAGCTACTGGAATCATCAAAACTCCATTCTAGAGTCGTTCGCACAAAAGTCAAACTCTAGCCAACCCTTTTCATTTAAGTTTCCAACGTGAAATTCATTTTTCGAGCTAATCCCGAAACACTTGAAAACCAAAGCCGACAATACACACTGGTCATAATACATCATATGAAACTACTCAAGACTTCAATTAGTGTAACGGGATGTAAATGCTCAAAACGATAAGTCGGGTCGTTACATTCTCCCCCACTTAAACATATGTTCGTCCTCGAACGTGCCAAAAGTTGTTCCTAAATCTTCAAATCACTATCCACCTTACCGCACACATACCCGGGGGTGATCCCACACCCCCTATTCCATATAGGCCTGACGACACAACATAATTGAAGATCATTAATTTAACTTTAGCCCATAAATCTTGGACCCCAATTTCTAACATCCGAAATTCTTTTCAAGATCCAAATATCATATCTACACACTGTATAATCCTGAATAAGCTGCATTAAGCCTTAACTATAACCCCAGATGTAATCACATAACATACTACACAACTCTCATACTTGAAGCACCATTTCCGATCATAGTAACTACTCAAAACCATTCCGGTACTAGTATTAAACCCCATAGCAAACAAAACCTCGTTCCCAAAACCTTCGTATACTGTCGATAATGAAAGAAACATAGCGTAATCTCATAACCACTTATTATATCAACAAGTCATGGAGCTCTCTCGTCCCAACCAAAACCATAATCACTTTCTAAGTCGACTTTCGATATTATCCTCCCAAATATACCATAATCAAACCTGATAGTACCATTCTAGGTCCAATGGCCTTATATTATCAGTCAAAACTATTCCATAGACATGCCACACCAATATAACTCAAGCCACAAACTGCATCCGGGCACCCAAATATAGGAAATGTCTCAAAGAAGAGAACCGTTTTGCAAGTTCAACAAGCACCACTACAACCACAATGCTATGAGCTCATCATACATATTAGATCCAAGACACACATATCTAATAACGGTAACCGGCTCTTCTAGAGCTCACATTAACATCAACCGCACGGACAACTCACGTGCTATAGTATCAATATCTGGACCCCCACAATCAACCCATGTGCCAATAACATAATCCGCCTATCATAGTCACAGGCCTCCAGTCCAAGCATATCATACAGGAGCAATCAAACAAGTTCATATGTATATACTAAATGAAATAAGATTCTCATGCTCCTGGACTGGTATAACTAATATGCCATAGTGTAGGCATGTGCAAAGTGTGCTATCACAGCTCAAATCGGCAAGTTATTGTAGAAATAGTAACCACCATGTTTATTTAGGGAATTATCCCCTTTGTTACCTCATGTATGGCTCAGATAGTTCTCAATAAAGGTACGAATACGAGAACATTATAACTTTAAGCTTAGTAGTCAACTCTAGGCGTATCATAGCCTAAGCATTTTTTCGAGCACGAATAATTGCTCTGGTGATCGCACATGGGCTCAAACCCCATACATATGTGCACTCATAGCGCATAGCTATCGCAAATAATTAATGCAACTAGTGCCTCCACTGAGTTTAAATAAAATACTCACCTCAAACAGGCCGCAAACCCTGAAACAATATGCTTTTGAGAACTCCAAGTTTCCAAATTCATAGAACACACGAATCGCCGTAACTGATCCCAACTCCAGCACTCGAATGACTAACACATCTTTCATGAATGATCATCCCCCGAGGAATACTTCTATAATTCTTCCCTGCCACCTAGCAAAAATTTGAATATCAACAGTCGATCAACAAGGTGAGTACCGCAATACCCACGAAACATTCATAAGTCAAAACACATTGCGCCTTCTGAAATGCGCACCGATCTCAGGAAATACCAAATAGTAATAGTATTTATCTAGTCATATGAAACCGCCCATGTTGTCTAAGAATTCATGACCATCCCTTCAAAACTGAATCGTACACTTGCACATGCAAATCCCAATCTCACTCCTCGTGCCGCCTCTATTAGGCCATTACATAAAAACACAAGAACCTCATTAACACTCCGAGTCACAACATAATACATACCCGGTTAGTTAGAAACCTTCCATTTACTCCCATCCAGGTGGAAATCACAATACACAACATGTTCCTCACGCGCGATAGAAAATATCCATCTCAAACTGGGTTAGAAACCATCGAGAACTCTTCGAAACCCATTTGTACATAACCGAGCTATTAGAGCTGAATCTCCCTAACTCTAACAAGCCATGCAGGTTGAAAAATTTGAGAGTATTGCCATAAAATACCGTAAAGCCTCACCACATCATAAGTACCCAAAAGAACCGAGCATACCATTACCATATTGGTCTAGCCTACTACCCGGTTGTCCTATTTTCTCCAAGTTTCTTCTAGATTCCCTCAAGTTGACATTTTTCCTTGTCAGAACACTACGATCTTTACCCAAAGCTCACTACCAGACATCCGAACATAAAACCACACCGCCCTAAGGCTCATAAGCCATTGTATTCTTCTTAAGCACCTCCATGGGTACCACAACTGAGACACCCACATTGAAAAGAACTTATGTGAATTTAAAATTGATCTTTTTACCTTTATTATACTGAAATGTAGAACACATGGTCATATAGAATTATCGCAAGTCCCGGCACTATCCTATGTAAATAATTGATTCTAGCGATATACAAATTCGAAAAATTTTCAAATGCCTCATATACATTTTGAATCCATTCAAACCCTCTCGAGAGTCATCCATTCTGCTCAAATCTAAATTGTACCACCCAAACGGGCCGAAAGACACATTCTTCATTAGCTTAACAACACTCAAAGAGGTAACCTTACGTTAATACCACCGATCAAATTCATACTCCGTGCACACTACATCCTTCACAAATAACAACTTACCCATCTCATGATTTTCATATACTCATAAAGTGCAATATAACCCGTATTCAGGAATTTCCTTACTCGAGTCATCCTCTGCAAGTCATAACTAATCCAAAGTATGCCTCTGATCAAAACCAATACAACACATAATCGTGCAATCAAATCATAGATAGCAGACTCCCCTATTTGGCTCAAAGCCATGTAACAAAACATTTGATAACTCACCATACCCATACTCTACTATTGTCATAATCCCGCTGTCAATTCAACAAAAATTCTTCACAAGCTCAGGTAACACAAACCATAAAATACCTCAAATCATCTGCTAAGCTTGCCTCCATCCTCGTGACGGTCAAGTCAACTTTCTCAACCAAACCAAATTCAAATCTCAACACATATACCCCGCTGGTAGAAAAGAAACTCCCCACACGACATTATGAGGAACATACCTACATAGAATTACTTTGCAGGAGATAATCCACCTGATTAGCCTCAAATTGGCATCTTGCTATACCCTTTCGCAGTCACAATTACTACGCAATCACTTAATCTTCCTGAGTCCAAACACATTAACAAGACATGAGAATTTAATTTGTCCCACAATTTAACAACGTGAAAGATCCTTCAACACACTCATAGCTCGAGACTATACATCAAATCAAGACGGAAATCGAGCACCCAGTGACCTTTTTTACATCTCGAGAAACTCTTCTCGTCACATTCAAACCATCTGAACACATCCGGCAGTCGCATCATACTCATCATTTGGTCATTCCACCGCTCCTCGAGCCATAAATTCCACTCATAGATACATACCTGACATATGAGTCCAAATGTACAAGTTCTCATAACTGAAACTACCGAGTCTAAGCTGCAGTCTAAACCTGGCCTCAAGTCCTCCAGACTGGCCCATCACCAAAACACAGAATACACATCTCGTACCTTGTTCACAGAATCACAAGTCGTCAGTGCATAGTTGATAGCGAGCGCTCACATACGCATACGAGTGAGTGGAACGAATTCAAAGAGGTACACTTTAAGCTGAATCAATGCTGCACGATAACGAAAGAAAGATGGAAAGTTTATCCTGAATGCCCTGTAGCCTCTCGAAGATAAGTATGGACGTCATCATACCGATCCGCGAGACTCTACTAGACACTTGCTCAAGACTTGTAGAACCTATGAACCTAGGGCTCTAATACCAACTTGTCACGACCTAAAATCTAACTAGTCGTGATGGGACCTAACAAACCGGTTAGGTAAGCCAATTTACAAAAATCCAATTCAAATGAATTTTACTGACAAAATAAGTGACGATATAACTGACTTTAACACATTTCCCACGGACAGGTAGTACAAATCATGAGCCTATAAGATTTAATATTTACAAAACTGGTATGAAATAAAATACAACATCTGTTTGAAATATACATGAACATATTAAAAATTCTAAAGCTACCATGAACAAGAGGCAGCTATGACTGTAGGTACATTTTCCATGCTAGCTCCCTCCATACACAGCAACATCAGCATCAGAAATCTACATGCAAGGTGCAGAAGTGTAGTATGAGTACAACCGGCCCTATGTACTCAATAAGTAATAAACCTAATCTTAGATTGAAAGTGGTGACGAGCTTGGACAAAAGTTAGAGTCCATCATCAACAGTAAGGAAATAGTTTATAACAACATAAATAAAACAATACAAGTAATAACTCAAGATATGATGCTTTGTTCGTTCACAAATTCCGAAATAATAGACATTATTTTTCAAAGATGACAGTAAAACTCAGTTCTTTTCACCAAATCACCAAAATATGAGTGAATTTGAAAACTGTGATTTTTTTCCCAAAAACTTTCTTTCACAATAAAGAATTTCATTATCAAATGGCATGAGGAAAGTACATCTCTATGCCTACATATCAATGTACATGTCAGGCCATGAATGTCACAATACCATATAGCATGACGAAAAATGCATCTCTATGCCTACATGCCAAGTATGCATGTCAAATAAATGATTTCACGATGATATTCCCAGACACTCTCGCCCTCGACATACTCAAGTTGTCTACCTCAAATGCCCACTTCATCACACACACACAAAATCACTCAGCACTGTACCGGTTCCTAGCTCATAAGCCCCTCACCAAAGCACGTGTATGTATATATATGTCATCGTGCCCGCGCTTATTGCTGGTATGTCAGACTCTAGAGGGGCGGATCCTGCCCAAGCGCTAATATAAGATAATCTGGCCTGCTGCGGCGTGCGGTCCGATCCCCTAATAATAAAGCCTATAAGGTCTGCTGCAGCGTGCAACTTGATCCATATAATAATAACATATATAAAGCCAATATGGCCTGCTGCGACGTGCAGTCCAATCCCCTCAATATCACTCACAATCCGGTCCTCAGGCCCTAACTCAATCATCAATCTCTCCAGTCTCTCGGGCTCACAATGTCATGAAATCAGCTAAAAAATGATGATATGATGCATCAATAAATAGCAACAGAGACTGAGATATGATATAAAATGAATGAACATGGCTGAGTATGCAGCAATACGACCTTTGTGGGTCTCAATAATACCGGCATATAGCCTCAGCATGATTTTTAACATGATTCTCAGCTCAATTTCTTTAACACATGAAAGTACATGGATAATGCCAAGATTATTTGACTACAAAATTCCACGGAATCAATTACGTCACAATTTCTACGGGCATGCCCATACGCCCGTCACCTAGCATGTGTATCACCTCCAAACAAATCACATAACACGTATATTCAGGATTCATACTCTCAGCTCCAAGTTTAGAAATGTTACTTACATCGAACAAGCCGAATCCAATACCGAGCAAGCTAAACAATGCTCCAGAAATTCCACTCTACACGTATCAACCTCTGAACGCCTTCCTATCTTCTCAATTCCAAGTTAAACGGTCCGAAACTAGTCAAACAACGTGCAAATTAATCAAAATACACTCCAATACTTACAATTTAATAATTTATAAAATTCCGAACTCCGCTTGAAAAGTCGACAGTTGGGCCCACGTCTAGGAACCCGACGAAACTCATAAAATCCGACAACCCATTCAATTACGAGTCCAACCATACTAATTTCATTCAAATCCGATTCTGCAGCGGTATGCAAAACTTGATAATTCGTTTTGTGGAATTATAGAAAATTCCTTTGATTTCTTTCGAAAAATCAAAAATCATACGCTGAAAATGATGATTAATTTATGAAATATAATCATAAGTGAGTCAAAAATACTTATCCCAAGTCGTGTGGTGAAATTTCTTTCTAAAGTCGCCCAAACCAAGCTCCAAAATCTGAAAATGGGTAAAAATGTTGAACCCACGAATATAAGGCATTCTACCCAGCGTTTCCGCATTTGCGGACAGTAGGTCGCATCTGCAACTGTCGCTTCTGTGACCGTCACTTCTGCGGAACAAGCTCGCATCTACGGGACAACCTTGGCCAGCAGTGATAGCTTCTGCGATGCCCAGGACCACATCTGTGGTCGTGCTTCTACGCAGCCTCCCGACGAGCCTTCCCCATTTTCGCTTCTGCGATGGGCTGCTCGATTCTGCGACCAAGCTTCCGCAGAAGCGGTTGCACCAGCAACCCAAAAATTACAGCATCTTCAACAAGGCTTCAATCGATCAGAACCCTGTCTGAAACTCACCCGAGCCACTCGGGATCTCGTTCGAATATACCAATAAGTCTCGTAACATAACATGGACTTACTTGAGGTCTCAAATTACATCAAACAACGTCGAAATTACAAATTGCACCTCGAATCAAACTTACAAATTTCTAAATTTCCAAATTATATATCTTGTGCCGAAACGTGTCAAATCAATCCGGAATTGACTATAAATTTTGCACACGAGTCATAAATGACATAATGGAGCTGTTCCAATCTCCGGAATCGGATTCCGACCCCGATATCAATAAAGTCAATTCCCGGTCAAACTTTCAAACATTCCATTCTTACTTTCGCCATTTCAAGCCAAATTTAACTATGAACTTCAAAACAGATATCCAGACACACTCCTAAGTCCGAAATCACCATACGGAGCTATTGGAACCATCAAAACTCTATTCCGGAGTCATTTGCATAACAGTCAAACTCCGGCCAGCGCTTTTCATTTAAGCTTCCAACATGAAATTCATTCTTCCGAACTAATTCTGAAACATCTGAAAACCAAAGCCGACAATACACACTAGTTATAATACATCATATGAAGCTACTCAAAACTTCAAATAGTTGAACGGGATGTAAATACTCAAAATGACTAGTCGGATCGTTACAAGACAAATATTTTTAAAGTAGTGAAATAATTGTACGTAAGATACTAAAGATCAAGTTTGCACACACTTCTAATTTACATATGTGAAGGACCTTTCACTCTGAAATGTTGGCTATCACTTTTTATTTTAAGCAGATCAAAAGGTCTAAGAAATGAAAGGTCTCTATCTCCAAACCTATTGCTATAAGTCAAGTGATTTCAGTCACGTTGAAAATAATCAAGTTGTCTTCGTTCAGTTCCATATTATATGAAAGTGTTTGATTAACCACATAGTTTAACAAATTAAGGGTGATGGTCGACCAGAAAAAAGATAGTGTTTAACATGTAAATAAAAAATATATTAAATTTTTATGTATCAAATAGTTCAAATAATTCATGTCATAAAAAGTAAAAGAATATTAATGCAAGTGCCGTTCAATCATGTAGGCGTGGAGACAAAGACTTATCATAGTGTTGATTATTTTGGAGTCACATTAACCTAATCAATGATGCACTCCAGTTCCAGTTGTCTCTCAATTCCAAATAAAATAAAAATAATACTCCCTCAGCTCTATTTTTGCATATCATATTTGAATTTTACATGTTAAAAAATATTAATTTAAAATATAATATATTTAAATTATCTTTATTTATTTATTTATCTCAATTTATTACTACTTTTATTTTTACTATATTAATCTCTATCCATATATATATATATATATATATATATATATATATATATATATATATATATATTAGAGTAAGAAATGAAAAGTATTATTAATTATTTCTTAATTTTATAAAATAATAAGTATATTGATAACATTAATTTTAGTAAATATGACAATTAAATGAAAACATAGAGAATACTACAAAATTTATCAGATTCACTTGCCTTTGACACAATTGTCGATTGCCTGTAACTCAATCAGGTTAAATTTAACTTTGACAAAAAGATAAAATTATATTAGTTTAACATTACACAATAAATAACATCTCAAAGTTTTTTTTTTGTGAAATTCAATGCAGTGATTCACAAAAAGTCGAAACAACATGCTCTTTAACGAAAAGGGACAAAGACGAGAACATCTTTTTATGGAATAATTCAAAAGTGATAAATGGACCTTGGGCCTAACTCAGCTCTAAAAATTAGCTTATGAGATGAGAATTGCTCAAGATCATATAAGGAGACAACATAAATGGGGGCCCAACATCGGTAACAATAATTGGGATGAGCCTGGCTCTGATACCATGATAAATGGACCTTGTGCCTAACTCAATCCCAAAAGCTAGCTTATGAGGTGAGGATTGCCCAAGACCATATAAGAAGATCAAAGATCTCAAATCCCACCGATGTGGGACAACTCAATGAAAAGACATCCCCTAAAATTTCACTTGTATTTTAAGATGTTACACTTAACTCCTTTATCTTTTATTTTTAATAATTCCTTTAACCAATTTATCTCAACATTTTGAAACAGAGAATATCCTTTTAAGATAACGAGGTTGCAGCAAAACATTATAAGTTAAGCATAAACTTGCATGTTTCCTGAGTATATATAATTAATTAAGGAAATATAACAATTTAGAAAATAGTTTAGCATTTTGAATGTTTTATATCCACGTTTAACTTCATCCTGATTTTGTTATACCACATTAGTCTTGGTATAAAATAATACATCAATTGATGTATTAAGTTATATTAAAATTAGCAGTGGCGGATGTAGCGTTAAATTGATGGATTCAATTGAACTCATAATTTTTGACGCGAAGTATAATTTATAAGTAAAAATTTATTGGATTTGCAAAAAATAGTAGATATGAACCCATAACTTTAAAAATATAACGAGTTCAATGCCAAAAATCTTAAATATTGAACCAATAAAGTTTAAATTTTGAATCTGTTTGACCAAAAAGTATAACTTTCAGCTAAACTATTAAATTTATGTGATAATTGGTTAAATCTAGTTAAGGATAATAATTTTAGATGCAAACCTTGAAAACGTGTAGGAAATGGGGGCAGATCCCGTGTATGATTGATGACAATAAGTGCAAAATATTCTTAAAGTATGAGCAATGATGGAGGTGTAACTAGCAATAAATAGCAATAAATAGCATTTAAGTAAATAGCGAGAATGATTCACCCAATAATAGATGGATTGGACTAATGTTACTCCTGACAATGATCAATGACAGAAAGATCCAAGATTTGTTTAAACAATCCTCGGATATGGTAAAAAAGTGTGGAATGATATGAGCAAGAATCTTTATCAAAAGGTAATCTTTGTATTTTCTCAAGAGAAAAAGAATCTTCTTCTGAAAAGTGTTCTTATCAAATGAATACTACATACTCCTATCATTGTCTTTTCTTACTATATATATGAGACATTTTTCTAAAGAACCCTAATAGTACAAGTGCAGAGAAAATTCACTAGAATATTCTCTTTTAATATCCCATTCTGACAAACTAGCCGTTACAGCTCCTATCATCAATATTCGACCTCGACCTCGGCCCTTGTTGACATCTCGATTACGGCTCTAATCAACATCTCATGTCGACACTTCGGCAATGACTTTGCTGCTTCTTGGGTGACCTCGACCGACTCTTTCCTCAATGCCATATTATGCTAAATATGTTTAGGCTGGATTTTGGCCTATACAGTTAGTCCTCCATTTATTAAGGCCAACACTAGACGGCCTTGATGAGCGGACTCTACGTAATGTGATCGAAGTGTTTAGACGAAATGGACGATCCGTGATGGTTAAGGCGGGTAGGCAGTGTGTCCCATTGTGAATCATAAGTTCTGGGGTTGCAAATCCCACGAATCAAGGTGACACCATGGCGACTGATGTCATTATGGTGCAATTTCCCGAGACGTTGCTTCGTTTCGTGCGCGCATCTTGATAGAGCCTGCCGCTTCAGTTACAGTGTCATGTAATGATGGCTAGTTCCTTGGTTTCGATGCCTGCATCCTTATAAATAGGGGTGTGTGGGTAACGTTTCAACATTTACGAAATTTCTTGTACCCAGCAAACTCTACGTCTTCTTCTTCCTCCATTGTTTGAAACTTCTTACTGGTTTTAGTGATTCTCGCTGCTTCTAACATTTCCTTGCTCGAACATCTTCTCTTAATTAACATGACTAAGGCATCCTCTGTTCCTGTTATTGCAATTGATCCTACCCCTTTGGCGGTGCTGATACCCCCTCACGCCGATAGGATCTCTATCGCTGCTGAGGAACAAAACTTCGCTAGGGTGGAGGAGATAGTTTCCCGTAATGAGAAATTAGGTTCGATTTCTCGTAGATGCCTGAGGATGACCCTGAGGTCCCCGAATCAGCGATGAAGGAGATCGATCTCGCTGAGCTTAGGGCTAAGTTCAAAATTCCTACCCATGTTGATTTGATCCCAGCGGAGTGAGATGTGGTACAAATACACCGCCCCGGGTATTGCAGGTTTTATGCGTATCCTTTCGATGTTAGCTATTCTTTTCCTTTTCTACCATTGATGGAGGAGTTTTGTCATTATTACGGTGTTTTCCCGGCCCAACTCACTCCATGCATCTACAAGCTTATCCGCATACTTACAAAATTCGCGGAATTGGCCGGGGTCGAGATCACACTCCACCACCTGATGTATCTTTTCTCTCCCAATTTCTATAGGGGGACGATGCTGCACCTCTGCCACCGAGGAAGTAAGTGCCTGGTGGTGAAGATGGACGATAAGGCAAATCGTTAGTTCTGGCTTAACTATTTTTTCGTCAAAATCGAGGACATGGTAACCAACGCGAGCGGATTCTCTAAGACTTGGAATTACGCCCGTAAGTATCTCCTTTTGTCAAGAGTTTGCTTTCCCTGTTTCAGTCGTATTCTAATATTCCGTCCCTTCTTTGTGCAGCCGAGACTACGCCTCCTCCTTTGGTTGGGGACATCCATGAATGGGTCCGCCAGGTTCTGCCTCACACAGTGGGAATTCGTGAATGGACGGCCTGCCTTAAGAGGTTCGGGCCTGCGTCTTATGCGACCGGTGAGTTCATCTATGTATTTTTATTATTACTTATTATTTTTTATATCTATACTTTTCTGGCCTCATAGTCGCTTGCTCGTTATAGTTTTGCATAGGAAGTGATAATCTCTAAATCTTTATTTTCCAGCCCGAGGACCTTCGAATAGACCGAGGGCTCCTCTTCCTTCATTTCGTAAGAGGAAGGCTACTTCTTCTTCGGGGTCTGTTCCCATTATGACAGCGACCAGGCCCGCCCGATTGTCCGCTTCTATTCCTTCTTCTCCCGCGGCTAGGTCTGGCCGGTCGTTGACTATATCTGTAGCAGAATTCCTGACTTCCCCTTTGTATCATCTAGTATACGAGGATGATGAAGAGGAATCGTCACCAAGTGGAGGTAACTTACTTCCCCACAAGAGGAGATCAGTGATGGAGGATTTTGTCATCCGAGAAACGGCGACCATAGAGCTTAAAGGTGAAGCTGAATTACCGCTTGTGATTCCGCAATTGTCTGAAGCCGAAGAGAGTACGTCTCTCCCTTAGATCGTGATGGGATTTGAAGGGCCATCGACGAGAGTCACTTATGACTTTCGAGAGGACGAGCCATTAGCCTCGCGACCGGCCGAGAATCTTTCTTTGAGGGCCAACGTGAAAGGAAAATGCGTAGCCGAGGAAGATTATGAGACGAGCTCTGACATGGATGCCGAGGAGGTGAGGATGATGGGGGAAGGACTTACCCGACTCTAGGTGAGGTTGGAGAGGACTACGCGGACTATTGTGATCCCAATGGATCGAATTTTCTGGTTGACACGGAGGACGTGTTCCCTTCTCTTGGTCCCCTCTGTTCTGATGTGGAGGGTAAAACCCTCGAAAAGTTGAAGAATGCCACTCTATCTAGGAGCATAGCCGGCCTCACTTTCAGGGTAAGTTTTTCATCCCTCATTGTTTTTGTATGGCGAGTTCAAAGTTTCGTTCTTACTCTTCTTTTCTGTTTTTCTTTCAGACTGTGATTTTGGAGATTTAGAGTGCCCGACGAGAGGAAAGGCGTAAGGCTATTTTTCAGAAGATGGAGTGGAAATATCGTGAATACCGTAATAAGCATCGCGAGATCTGTAGACGGTTCGGTGAGAGCGGCAACTTTCGGGCTCTCTAAGACGAATTGAAGGAGAAGGATGATGAGTTGATAAGAGTCATCAGAAAATGCAGCGTTCTCAAGGGGGCGTTAAGGGATAAAGAGGAAGAACTTGAGGTGAGCAAGGGGCTCGAGGCCCAATGTGCTGACCTTCAAGCTCAAGTGGTCTCATTGCACGCCGAGCTCAAGGAGTGTCAACTCAAAGCGGACGCTCTGAGTGGCGAGGTCGTTGAGAAGGTAGCGGGTTTGGAAAAGGCGATGTCGGCCAGTTTTCATCTGCGAGGAAAGCGAAGGCTTTAGAGATCGTGATTCGCATTCTCCGATCTAAGTAGGAGAGTGTTTTGGAAACGGCTAGGCTCAGAGAGGAGCGACTTGATGAGCGGATAGGGGATCTGGAAGAAGAGGCTTCAGGCATTTGTGATCAAGTTGCTGCTCTCGAGGCCGAGAAGGCACAGTTATTAGCACAACCATCTTCTTCCCATACTTCTGCTTTTCCTGATGTTTCGCAGGATTTGTACGAGGAAAGGAATCACGCTGAGGCCTGGCTGGATATATTTAGGGATCTAATGGGGGCGGGAGCTATTTTAGAAGCTGACTTTGAGGATGCTCATGCTAAGACACGTAGAGCTCAGTTTGCTTGTGGCTATGATCCCGCTACACTGAAGGCCGGTGATGACGAGGAGGGTGTGGGCTTGGATCGGATTGAACAGGACGCCTGGTACAAAGATTAGTATCCCGCTGGCGATGGCGATAGCGAAGAGGTAGATGGAGATGGCCTGGGCGATCAAGGTGGTGGTGCTGCTGGGCCATGTGGCGATTCGTTGTTTTTCCTTTCCTTTTTTGTTTAGTCATATACTTGTGTGTATTTTTTGTAGGCGTGTATTCGAGCATTTGTAAAAAATATTCTAAGTATGAAATGTTAGTTCTGTTATTCGTACCTGATTCTTTTTCTTATGTTTGAGTTTGTATGCTCTTTTGATTTTGTTGCTTGGTTGCCTTAGTCATAATAACTTTGTTCAAGTAGGTTGAACGAGGTTGAAACAAAGCCTAGGTTTGATTATGGTCGAGGGCCAATAGGTGTTGGTTCGAACGAGGTCGAACACACCACATGTTTATTTATGTCCGAGGGCCGATTAGATTTTGATTCGAACGAGGTCGAATATAACCTGTATTTAGTTATAGTTAAGGGCCAACTAGGTATTAATTCGAACGAGGTCGAATACAACCTGCGCTTAGTTATGGCCGAGGGCCGAAATAGGCGTTAATTGAAATGAGGTTGAACGTAACCTACGCTTAGTTGTGGCCGAGGTCCGATATAGGCATTAATTCGAACGAGGTCGAATGTAACCCGCGCTTAGTTGTAGCTGATGGACGATATAGGCCTTAATTTGAAGGAGGTCGAATGTAACCTGCGCTTAGGGAAAACAAAAATAAACTCATGTATTTATGCATTGTTCATATACTTGGAGAGATTTACATATTTTCCGGGCGTCGGCTGGCATTTCAATCCCTGTCCCAGTCTATCTAGTCCCTTCATTGGTCGAACTGGAAAAGTGCTGAGAGATCGAGCAATGAACTAGCCGTCTGACGCTTTCGTCTGTGCGCACTTCAATCCTGAAGTATCCCCGTCATTGCCTCATTAAAAACCTCCTCAAGAAAACCTAATTGGGACAAAACTCGAGTAAGGGAAAAAGAGTGCGACTTTAGGGACCTCATCCTTTAAAGGTTGAAGCACTTGAGGTGTGTAATATTCCAGTTGTTTGGTAGTCGCTTTCCTTCTATTGTTTCTAGTGTGAATGACCCTTTGTTCACTGCTGCCGTGATTTTGTAGGGACCGTCCCAGTTTGTTCCTAGTTTGCCTTCCCCCTGGTCTTTGCTTGCTTGTGTTTTGGCTTTAACCATATCTCTTCGTTCCTAGACTTCGTCGATTTCTTGCGTTCTACTGTTTTCGCGAAAGTATCTTAGGCTAGGCTCCCCGACCTCGACCGATATTTCTACATCAGTCCCATAGACTAACGAGTATGACGTTTCTCCTGTGCTCGTCTTTGGCGTTGTTCGCTAGGCCCAGAATACTTCTAGTAATATTTTAGACCACAGTCCCTTGGCGTCTTCGAGTTTCTTCATGATTTTCAGTATTAACTTGTTGGAGGAGTTCGCTTTCCCGTTGCCCGCAGGGTGGGAAGGCGTTGAGAGTATCCTTTTGATGTGCCATTTTTCAAAAAAGCCAGTGACCTTCTTTCCTGCAAATTGGGGTTCGTTGTTGCAACTGATTTCTTTGGGGAGACCGAAACGACATATGAGGTTTTTCCATATGAAGGTGATCACTTCCTGTTCGCCTATTTGGGCGAATGCTCCTGCTTTCACCCATTTAGAGAAATAGTCAATTAAAACCAAGAGAAATCGTACATTATCTCATCCTGCTGGGAGGGGGCCCGCGATGTCTATTCCCTATTTGATGAACAACCAAGGGGAGGTTACTGAGTGTAGGTGTTCTCTTGCTTGGTGGATTACTGGAGCATATTTTTGGTATTGCTCACATTTTTTCACAAAGTCCGCAGCCTCCTTTTCCATGGTGGGCCAGTAATACCCTGCCCGTATGAGGCATCTGACTAGAGCTCGATTGCTGAAGTGAGCTCCACAATGGCCTTCATGTACTTCTTCAAGGACGCGCCCCGTCTGATTTGGGCCTAAGTATTTTACCAGAGGGCCGCCGTATGTCTTTTTGTATAGGTCGTTGTGGATGATGTTGTACCTGGCTGCTTGCATTCGCAGCTATTTGGCCTTTTTTTTGGCGTTGAGGAGTACGCCGTCCTGCAAATATGTATAATACGTTTGTGCCAGTCCCAAGTCAGATCTATGGTTCTTACCTCGATTTGATCTACCGACGAGTTGAGGAGGTGGACCATATTTCGTTCTCCAGTTATAATGTTTTTGGTAGCTGCGGCTAATTTGGCGAGGCCGTCCGCCTCGGTGTTTTGTGCTCGGGGGAACTGGTCAAGTTGACATTAGTCGAACTCAGATAGTAGCTTGCAGATTTCGGTGTGGTACTTTTGTACTCTTTGCTCCTTGATTTGGAAAGTCCCTGTGACTTGGTTGACCGCAAGTTAAGAATTGTAGCGCAATATTAGTCGCTTCACCCCATAATTGAGTGCTAGTCTCAGTCCTGCAATTACAGCCTCATACTCGGGCTCGTTGTTAGTCATGTCCGGGCATCTTATGGACTGGCGAATCACTACGCTGTTGGGACTTCGAGCACGAGTCCCATCCCGGATCTTGACGCGTTAGACGCGCCATCGGTGTACAGGACCCAGAGGTCTTGTGGTTGGGGAGAAGTGTGGACAACTTTTTTTTTCGACTTCGGGGATTATTTTTGCACTGAAGTTGGCCACTCTACGAGGACCTGTGACTTTATCGCTACTCGCGACCGATATGTAATATCATGCTCGCTCAGTTCAATGGCCCATTTGGCCAACCTGTGCGATAGTTCGGGTTTGTGTAATATGCTTCTTAAAGGAAGGGAAAGTCGCGACGACCGAAATAGGGTGGCATTGGAAAAATGGTCTAAGCTTTCGTGAAGCTACGACCAAAGCCAAAGTCAGTTTTTCGAGATGGGGGTATCTTGTCTCGGCATCGACTAGTGTTTTTGATAATGTAATATATGGGAGATTGCGTACCTTTATTTTCTTAGACTAGGACTGCGCTCACAGCTACTTCGGACACGGTGAGATACACGAGGATGAGCTGTCCCGATTCTGATTTTGAGAGCAATGGTGGCGAGGACAAGTACACCTTTAACTCCTTCAGGGCTTGGACGCACTCAGGGGTCCATTGGAGGCCGTTCTCCTTTTTAGTACGCTGAAGAACTTATGGCACCTGTCAAAGGATCGTGAAATGAACCTCGAAAAGGCGGCGATACAGCCAGTCAACCTCTGGACCTGCTTTTGGTGGTCAAGTGCTCTAGTATCCTTTCGATGGCCTTGATTTGGTCGGATTGACCTTGATACCTCGCTGCAACACTAGGAAAGCCAAGAATTTTCCTGAGGCCACACCGAATGCACATTTTTCGGGGTTCAGTTTCATGCCGTATTGTTGAGTATGACGAAGGCTTCTCTCAAGTGGTCGATGTGATCTTCTTTCCTTTTGGATTTGACCAACATGTCGTCGATGTAGACTTCCATCGTTTTTTCGAGTTATTCTTTGAACATCTTCGTCACCAACCTTTGGTAAATTGCCTCTGTATTTTTTAGTCCGAAAGGCATGACCCTGTAGCAGTACGTCCCTTGGTGGGTGATGAAGGTGGTCTTTTCCTAGTCCTCTTCCTCCATTAGTGTCTAATTATAGCCTGAGTAGGCATCCAAGAAAATTAGCAACTCACGTGCGGCTGTTGCGTCGATGAGTTGGTCGATATAAGGTAATGAAAATGAATCCTTGGGGCAAGCTTTGTTCAGGCAGTGAAATCTACACAAATCTGCCACTTGTCGTTCTTCTTTTTCACCATGGCTACATTGGCGACCCATTGGGGGTACTTTGACTCTCTAACAGAGCCATTTTCCAATAATGTTTCCACTTCTTCGCGCACTGCGCCACTGATTATAGAGTTGAACTTACGTCGAACCTTCCTCATTGGAGGGTAGAGCGGATCGACGTTCAATTTGTGCGATCTCCTTTCAGATACCTGGCATATCTGCATGGCTAAAAGCAAACAAGTCTGCGTTAGTAGTTAAAAATTCACGAAACTTACCCGGTTCCTGAAGTTTGCAACCGATGTAAGCTTTCTTGCTGTGGCCGTTTCTATCTAGTTGAACGGGGTCGAGGTCCTTTATAGTCGATCCTTTGGCTCGACCATATCGGGGTGTCTAATGACGTCCTCGCTGTCATCGCTTACCGACCTCGACCCTATTGATTGCTACGCCTCTTTTTCTTTATCCCTTGTTTGTTGGGTGGTCGTGCAGTCTAGGGCGATGCGGTAGCATTTCTAGGATGTGCGTTGCTCTACTCGTATACTGAATATCCCCCATGGTACAAGCAGGAGAGGATAACTCTCATGGTGTGTATCCATGGTCGTCCTATGATGGCGTTGTATGTCGTGTCCTGGTCCATGATGTGGAATGTGGTCTCTAGAGAGACGCCACCCGCTAGGACAGGGAGTGTGATCTCGCTAGACGTTCGCTCAACTGCATTATTAAAGCTTGTTAGTGTGATGCAGCGTGGCACTATCTTGTCCTCGAGCTTCATTTGTGCGAGTACTCGAGGATGGATAATACACGCGCCGCTCAAATCGTCTATCATAATTCGTCTTACGTCGGTATCTTAAATTTGTAAAGTAATAACGAGGGCATCACAGTGAGGGAAAGCCAAATTGTCGGTATCTGACTTATTGAAGATGATACTTTCTTCGAGCTCGTCATACCGTTCGTGGGTGATAAAACGTTTGAGCTTGTGGTTGTGGTGAACTTCTCACTGTTGATGGAAGAGTCGTCCCCGCCACGATGATCATGTGGATGGTGCAGGCAGGCGAGGGCGATTTTGGAGGCCCTTGATGTTGTTCACGTCCCCTGAAAAAGTTGGTCTTTCCCCGATCGCTTAGCAATTCTTTGAGGTGTCCCTGTCGCAGCATGTTTACGACCTCATGTCTTAGGGCAATACAATATTCGGTTTTGTGTCCTCGCTCTTGATGGAACTAGCAGAGGGCATCTGATTTTCTGGTATTCAGGTCCGACATCATCTTTTTGGCCACTTTACCTTTGGTCCAAGCTTCTCCAGGGCATAGACGATCTCTGTAGGTGATATGCAAAAATTGTGAACGGATAGTAAAGGGGACATACCTCTCTCATTCCGATGAGTCCCTGTTTTTGATCGAGATGGGCCTTTTTCATGGAGAGATGAGGACGCAGCGGGAGTTCTGACATATGGGAGATATCGTTCTCGGTTTAGTCGTGAGGCCACGGGATCTCTTTTGATATCATGCATCCGATCTTTTCTAGATTCTGCTTGTACCGAGGTCACTCGATAGGTCGACCCATTGAGGCCGTCTTCATCATCTCGGACTTCGGCACAATATGCATTATGTATTTCGTCCCAAGTTGTGGGGGATACTTCATAAGCCGACTTAATAATTTTCTTGTCGCCCTTGAACCATTTCTGCTCAGCCCGTTTTGAAAAGCAGCTACCACCTTTCCATTCGATACATTGGGCAAGGTCATTCTTACCCCTGTTAAAACGGGCGAAGAAGTCCCTCAGCCCCTCTCCCAGAGATTTTTTGATAGCAAAGATGTCGTTTACTCTTTCCTTGGCCTTCTTTGCCCCAGCATGGGCCGTCACGAACTTATCGGCCATTTCCTCAAAGGTTTAGATGGAATGTGCAGACAGTTGCAAATACCAGGTTAATGCACCTCCTATGAGTGTTTCGCCGAATTTCTTTAGGATAATGGAGGATACTTGTTCCTTGGAAAGGTCATTGCCTTTCACGGCTGTGACGTAATTGGTCACATGATCCTCTGGGTCAGTTGTGCCATCATATATTTTCAGATAGGGCGGCATTTTAAAGGTCTTTGGTACGGCATGTGGGGCAGCGCTATCACTGTACGGCTACTCGAAGAACCGACCGACATCTCTCTTCGGCAATAGCTTAGGAGCGGCCGGTATTTTATCGATCCTTTCTTGGTGTTCTCTCATTTGGTCCCGAAGTGCCTTGTTCTCATTTTTCATTTCCTCCATCCTTTTCAGAATAGCTGTGAGAGCGTTGTCGCCTGCATTGTTAACAACATTGTGAGTGCGAGGAGAAGGTTGATCATGTTGCTCGTCCGCTGGTGGTGTAGCATAGGTTCTCGCGTTTACTGTGGTCGCGTCCTGAATGGGCTTGTGGAGGACGTTGGTCAATGTATCAATTAGCCAGGCCTCAAGGAGCTTCTTTATTGCTAGTGGTGCCTCCTCTCCCACGGATGTGGAGGCTGTCTTACCAAGAGATTTTGTGATGCTGCAGTGGGGAGGGGGTGATCCACCTCGCCTAGGAGAGGCATTGGGCATTATGTCCTCGTCCACTATTTCAGAGCTTTCGTGGATGATGTTCATGAGGTTGGTTGGGAGGTCACTCATTATTCTCGTTCTTTCTTCTCTGTTACCTGCCATATTAGATCCATGCATGCAGAGAGAAAAAGTTCTTCTTTCATTTTTTTTTACGTTAGTAACCAGTGTCGATTGTAGACCTAGAGGAAACTAAAAGACTTAGCTAGAAAATCACCACAGACGGCACCAATGTTTGACCAAAAAGTATAACTTTCGGCTAAACTATTAAATTTATGTGATAATGGGTTAAATCTAGTTAAGGATAATAATTCTAGATGCAAATCTTGAAAACGTGTAGAAAATGGAGGTAGATCCCATGAATGATTAACGAAAATAAGTGCAAAAGATTCTTAAAGTATGAGCAATAATGGAGGTGTAACTAGTAATAAATAGCAATAGATGGTATTTAAGTAAATAGGGAGATTTTAATTCACCCAATAATAGATGGATTGGACGAATATCTCCTAACAATGATGAGTGACAGAAAGATACAAGATATGTTTAAACAATTCTCGGATCTGGTGGAAAATTGTGGAATGATATGAGCAAGAATCTTTATCAAAAGGTAATCTTTGTATTTTCGCAAGAGAGAAAGAATCTTCTTCTGAAAAGTGTTCTTATCAAATGAATATTACATACCTCTATCATTGTCTCTTCTTTCTATATATATGGGACATTTTCCTAAGAAACCCTAATAGTACAAGTGCAGAGAATATCTACTAGAATATTCCCTTTTAATATCCCATTCTGACAAACTAGCTGTTACAGCTCCTATCATCAATATTCGATCTCGACCTGGACCCTTGTTGACATCTCGATTACGGCTTTTATCGACATCTCGACTACGACTCATGTCGACACTTCGACCGATGACTTTGCTGCTTCTTGAGTGACCTCGACCGACTCTTTTTTCAATGCCATATTATGCTAAATATTCTTAGGGCGGATTTTGGCCTGTATAGTTTTAGCTTCTGAAAATTAGTTATACACTATTTAAAAGACAACATTAGATAAAACAATACCAAATCTTATACCATGATTATTTCAACAATCCATCGGACAAAACGTGCCTTTAGAATTTCATCAAACAGATAGTATTTGATTTATTAACTTTAAATAAAGATAAATTATAATACACACTAAGACGTTTCAAAGTTATTTTGATTATTCAGTATTCAAATTTAAAGACCATATCATAATAATCTGATAAGTATTCAAAGTCAGGACTTTTAATAACCCGCATCTTTAGAGCGTATTTGGATTAATGGATTGTAAATAACTGTTTCCTTTATTTTAATTTTGACGAAATATTTTTTTTTTTTTAGTCTGTTTAAAAATAAATTATATATTTTTAAATTTGGAAATAAGTTAACTTTAAACTCTTCATTTTATCCATATTACCCTTAACAAGAAGCTTTTATAACCGCATAAATGTCATGGCCCCATAAAGTTTTTATCCCTTAAGCTTTTAAAACCACAAATTTCAAAAATCTTCTTCTTTTTTCTTAAATTTTGTATTGAATCAAAGTATCTCATCTAAATTGAAACAGAGGAAGGATTAAAGATAAAGTACAGTTTCAAGCATCTGAAACTTAAAAACTTTTGGCTTTGCTTTTCAACAATAGTTCACAATATTTTAAGAAATGTTTTGCTTGTCCTAACACCGGAGAAGAGAGAGCTCATCAAAAAGGCTTTGAATACTAGTAGTATTAGACTACAATAGCTCATCACATAATCAACGTTGGAACTTGGACCCATGAGACTCGGGCTAAGAGACAAACACTTAAGGGGTCGCTTGGTACGAACACAAGTAATGGAGGAATTAGTAATATAAGGATTAGTAATGCAGGTATTAATAATAGAGGGATTATAGTGCTGAGATTATTTTTTATCAAGTGTTTGGTTTATTGTATTAAAAATTAGCTTGTGTTTGATTTAAAACTGTACAAAATCTTCTTTACAATTATACCCTTGAATATTTTTCTTTCTGTATATAAAGAAATTTAGGAAAAAGGTTTGAGGGGCGGTTTAGTAATTTTAGGGTCTTATCCCGGTATAGTTAATGTATGGATTAGTAATCACTTGGTTTCCTTGGTATTAGCTAAACCCTCCTATGAGATATAAGTAATCCATGTATTAGGTATGCATAAATTGAATTGAACAACCAAATATTGTATTGAACGAATTAAATTTTTATACAGAAATTATTTTACTTAGTACAGACGATCAAACGACCCCTAAACATTTCAGCTTTCCTAAATCAACTTGCTACCATCACTAAAATACAAAAGAGGAAAAAGGAGAAAACAAACTAAGTACAGCTTATTTAATATGAAAAAATTAGAATAACTAACCACTCTTTTTCCTATCCACGTTTCTGTAAGAGGAAGAGTAGCACGAAAAACTCCTGATCCTATGTGTAGACTTATAGACTGGTCTTTTTTTTTTTTTTGTTAAAGTGTTTTTCTTATCAAACATATTTTTTTTAAATTAAAGTATTTGATCAAATTTTTAGACGGAACAAGTACTTTGGAATAAAAGTAAAAGTAATTTCGAGACGCAGAAAAATATAGTAGCTTTTTTCTAAAGTAATTTTTTGAAAAATAATTTTAAAAAAAATATACTTAAAAATACTTTTAAAAGCTTGATAAATTGTTGCTCATAAGAATTTTTTAAGTTAATTAGCCAATTATAAAATTACTTCTCACCTTCTAAGTTGATTTTAAAAGTTTGACCATACAGGATCTTAGTATTTAGTGGGCATTTAGACATAAGAATTATAAACTTCTAAAAAAAAGTGAATTTTTTTTAAGTGAAAATGATATTTGAAAATTAAAGTTACGTTTGAACATGAATATAATTTGAGTTGTTTTTGAATTTTTGTGAGTGATCTGAGTGAAAATTTTTAAAAAAAAATAAAAAAAATTTCATAACCAAACGAGCTCTTAATATGACAAATTAGAGTAACTAACTAACCTGTGTTTTTTCTATCCACGTATCAGCAAGAGGAAGAGTAGCACGAAAAACTCCTGATTCTGTGTGTTGTCTTAGCAGTGAACAGAGGAAGACAGTGGCCAAATACACAAACAAACAGCGAAATGAAAGTGGAGAGCAGATAAGATTCGTTTACCCTCGCGAGTCACGGGGCTTTAGGTAAGCAGTACCGACAATGAAATGAGAGCGAAAACCACATAAGAGGACACTCGTCTCTAATCTACAAAATCTGCTAATTCACGAGATTTGACTATCATATAATTTAGATAAGCTAAAACCGGAATATTTGCAGTCGTATTTTATATTTGTGTTATTTTTTAATCTGTACCTTATTTTTAAAAATTATTGATTTGGTAGTCAGCTTATAAAAAAATTTGTCGTAAAAAGACAATTATACTCATGACAAAAGATATAAAAGATGCATCACGCATTAATCGCGTTACCGTTCTCCTCCATCACTCCGTCCCTCCTCAGATTTCCTCTCCTCTCAGCAGCTTTATCAAAAAACCAGAAAGTGTTGAACCAGATTCAAATTCCGAATTCAAAATTACATTGTAAGTATTGCAATTCATATTCAGAAGTCGAATTAGTTTTTTGAAACTGATTGATCTGCAAGTATTTTCGTAATTTATCATGTTGTTTAAGTTTTAAACTTAAAAAACAAAATCAGAATTCAATTAACGCCTATAGATATTTTCACTAACGCTCATTTAATCACACTTGCATGAAGTTGTTTGACGGACGAAACATGAAATTTTCACTTATAGATCTTCAAAAAACTTTGCATAGGGAATATAGAATAAAGTTATTTCACGTTGAATTATGAAGTTTCAATCAGATACAAGCTAAAAATTTAATGCTAATGTAGCGTGAAGTTGTTTCACGTTCAAGCTAAAAATTCATGCTAATGCATGCTGAAGTTATTTAGTTCATTTGCTAAAATTTCATACAAAAACATGCTCAAGTATTGTAGTATGCTGAAATTTTTTAGTTCATTTGCGCAAACTTCAGACTAAATATGCTTAAGCTTGCATAATGTAATTTTCTAAAGAATTTAGCTAATGCATGTCGAAGTTATTTAGTTCATTTGCTAAAACTTCATACCAAAACATGCTGAAGTTTTGTCCTGCATTCAACAGTTTTGTCATGAGTTTTTTCCTAAAACTTCAGTATAAACAAGCTGAAGCTTTTTAGTTCATTTGCTAAAACTTCAGGAAAGACATGCTGAAGTTTTGTATTATGCTGAAATTTTTAAGTTCATTTGCTAAAACTTCAGACTAAACATGTTTAAGTTTTTGTCTTGCAGTATGTAATTTTCTAAAAAGTTTTGTTCTGCATTCAATAGTTTTGTCATAGAACTTTTTCGTAAACTTCAGTCTAAACAAGCTGAAGCTTTTTAGTTCATTTTCTAAGACTTCGGGACAAATGTGCTGACGTTTTTGTTCTGCAGTATGTTAATTTCTAATGAATTTTTGCTAATGCATGCTGAAGATATTTAGTTCATTTGCAAAAACTTCATAACAAAACATGCTGAAGTTTTGTCCTACATTCAATGTTTTTGTCATTAGCTTTTTCCTAAACTTCAGTCTAGACAAGCTAAAGTGTTTTAGTTCATTTGCTAAAACTTCAAGACAAACATGCTGAAGTTTTTCTCCTGCAGTATGTTAATTTTCTGAAGGCTAAAACTTCATACCAAACATGCTAAAGTTTTTTAGTTCATTTGCTAGAACTTCAGACTAAACATGCTTAAGTTTTTGCCATGCAGTATGCAATTTTCTAATGAATTTTTTTTATTCATTTTCCTAACACTTAACACTAAACATGCTGAAGTTTTCATTCTGCAGGATGACTTCGATTTGCCTTGTTATTACTTTCAATTGGAGGTGGACTTTTGATTATAAATACTTGGATCATGATACAAAACTTGTTCTGCTTAATAAACAAGTATCACTAAATATTTTTTTGAAGAAAATTAGTGTAGTTACAGATTTTGTTTCAACCAAATATTAACTAAAAATATGATTTGATATCAAACTAAATACAAGTAAAGGGATGCTTGTAACTTCAGATGAAGAACTCAGAACCTGTATATATTTGCTAACAACTGATTCAGCCTTCAACAATTGCCATTTTCTCGTCGAAAAAATACAACTACTTTCTGACAGTTTAGCTACATCAGAATCTGCAACATTCAAACCATCTCTTGCACACACAATAGATTCAGAACAACTTGCTGGTTATTAACATGAACTAGAACAACCAATAATGGAAGTAGACGATGAGCAACAACCTTCAAATATTACAGTTGTTTCAGAATGTGGAATACTGCAAGAATTACCTGCCGTTACAATAAATTCATACCATTTTGGTGAGGCCCAAGAAGAAGAAGGACAGCTAATAATGCAAACAGACAACCAACACACAATCCAACAAAGTTTTTTGTTATCTCCTGCAATGATAAGCAACAACGAAGATGAAGAGAATATAGAAATTATACCACTGCTATCAATAAGAGATATTTGCACAAATCTGATTACTGCTCAAAATGGTATTCAAGAAAAATATGGTCAAAACATATGAAGACATGTGAATACTGTGAGAAATCAAAATTCATATATATACCACAAAATGTAGAATCTGAAATCACAAAACCTCCCGATGTAGAGATTCTACAAGGAAGAAGACAAAAGAAGAGGTATATCCCTGCGACTGAATCAGTATCATTGAAGTCTACCAAATTCAGTCGCTGTAAACAAATTGGGCATAACAGAACAACTTTCTTATCTTCTCCAGCACCTCATCCATATTCCAAGAAATACGCTGAAAAATACTCAAATGTTCAATAATCCTTGGAAAAAAATTCATTCTAAAGGAAGATAGATATGTTGTTTCATTATTGAATGATATATGTGAAATGTGATTATTTTCATAGAAATAAAAAAAATAAGCTTTTGGATTGAAAAATACTCGTTTATATATTTCTGGAAGCACAAACCCCTCATTTTTGTTGGCGGCTTACAAGTTTGGTGGCATTCTAAAAAAGTACGCAATCACTTTAGCGAGAAAAAATTGTGAGTGAAATACATATCTTTAACACACATATACACACGTGCACACACACAAAACACACATACGTACACACACACACACACATATATATATATATATATATATTTAAAAACTACACCTTTTTGCATGAAGTATTCATATTGCAAGACACAACTTCAGCGTGTTTAGTCTGAAGTTTTAGCAAATGAATTAAATAACTTCAACATGTTTTCTCTGAAATTTCGGAAAAATTCATTACAAAAATTGCAGAGTTCTGGACAAAAACTTCAGCATGTTTAGTGTGAAGTTTTAATAAATAAACAAGAAAACTTACACATGGATAAGTCTGACTCTTAAAAGATATAGTTACAGTCTTATATATGCCTATTAACGGGAAATATTCGCAAAAAAAACTTCAGCCTATAAACTGTGACTATCAAAAGCTATTAATAATAACTTCAGATAAAAAAGGTTCAAGTTTCTAACTTATATATGCTAACTTCAGCTTATAAGGTATGAAGTTTTACGTTGAGGCGTACAATATTATTACATTAAAATGAGAATGGAGCCTTCAAAATTGAAAAAAATTATACACAAAAACGAAACAAGATTTTCATTTATATAACATAATACAACATAAACATTAACAAATACCACCATCATCATAACATTAACAAAAACAAAAGAAGAGCATAAAAAATATTAACAAAAATACCGAAGAAAAACATAAAAAAGGGATTACAAAAACTAAGCATCACCACTTTCATTAGAACATTACTCCTCAATTTCTCGATATATCTCATCATCATCCGAATCAGAGATAATTATAGGATACTCGGGCAAAAGACCACTAAGTCTAATGAGATCGCACTTCAACTTGTTGAATTGATCACGCAACTAATTTTGTTCAATTATTACTTTGTCCATAATATAAGGAAGACTCTTCAAGCTATTTTGCAGCTTGGCATAGTAGTCCCAGATGGAAAACTTAAAACAATCACACTGCTGGACAACCTTGTCTTACGAGGTTGAATAACCTTCACAACTTCATTCGAGGTTCGACCTATTCTGGAATGATTTATCAGCAAAAAACTGTGGTCTGATTCTTTCCCAATCAGCCTTTATTTGATACCATGTCTGCATAAGATTAGCCATTGGTACGTTACTATTTCAATCAGACTTTAAACTTTTCCACCTCTGCATAAGTTCATCAATTGTAAGCTTCCTACTTCTACTAGCATCAGACATTGTTTCTTTAAAATAGCTAAAAGGCTAAGGATGAATATAAATTTAAAGAAATATGATAGAAGTCTATGGATAACTATGAAATTTCAAGTAAAGAGATTGTTAATATAAGCAAAGAGTGCACCTAATTAATTTAATATCTATAAGTGCAAGGGTAACTTTTCACGTCTGTTTACTGTTTTACGTTCAGAGAAATTGAATATAACAAGATAAGTAGGTGGTAAAACACAACAAGTTGGTGGTAAGTGCAAAAAGAAATGTAACTTCGGCCTATAGTAAAAAAAATAACTTCAGCCTGAAAAGCCAAGTTTTCATATAATCAAATTGAAAAGATTTCATTTACTATTTGTAAATGCAAAAGTAACTTTTCAGGATATTTACTATATCGCCAGACAAATTTAAATGTAAGATGAAGTAGGTGGTAAAAGATAAAAAGTAGCTCGTAAATACAGAAAAATAAGTTTCAAGTTAAAAATACCAATGCTGAAGTTTTGTCCTGCAATCTGCAATTTAGCAATGAGTTCCCTAAAAACTTCAGACTAAATATGCTAAAATTATTTATTTCATTTGAAAAAACTTCTGCTTGAACGTGCTGAAGTGTTCTCCTACAGTACATAATCTGTAAAGTTTTCATTTAACAAATTGAAAAAACTTCATTTACTATTTGTAAATGCAATAGTAACTTTTCAGGTCATTTACTATATGGCCATACAAATTTAAATGTAAGATGAAGTATGTGGTAAAAGACAAAAAGTAGCTGGTTTCAAGTTAAAAAATATCAAAACATGCTGAAATTTTGTCCTGCAATCTGCAGTTTAGCAATGACTTTTCCCTAAATATGCTGAAGTATTTAGTTCATTTGTTAAAACTTCAGCCTGAACGTGCTGAAGTTTTCTCCTACAGTTAATCGGTAAAGTTTTCACATAATCAAATTGAAAAAACTTCATTTACTATTTGTAAATGCAAAAGTAACTTTTCAGCTCATTTACTATATCGCCAGACAAATTTAAATGTAAGATAAAGTAGGTGGTAAAAGATAAAAAGTAGCTGGTAAATACAGAAAAGATAAGTTTCAAGTTAAAAATTACCAAAACATGTTGAAGTTTTATCCTGCAATCTGCAGTTTAGCAATGAGTTTTCCTTAAAAACTTCAGACTAAATATGTTGAAGTTATTTAGTTCATTTGTTAAAACGCCAGCCTGAACGTGCTGAGGTTTTCTCTTACAGTATATAATTTACTATTGAGTTTTTGCTTAACTTCAAACTTATCCATGCTAAAGTTTTTTTGTTCATTTCCTAACACTTCACATTAAACATGCTGAAGCTAAAAATTTCATGCTAATGTAGCTTGAAGTTATTTCACATTGAAGCTAAAACTAAATGCAAGTGGATGCTGAAGTTATTTAGTTCATTTGCTAAAACATGCTGAACTTTTGTCCTACACTCAACAGATTTGTTATGAGTTTTAACGAAACTTCAGCCTAAACAAGCAGAATTTTTTAGTTCATTTGCTAGAACTTCAGCCTAAATATGCTAAATTTTCGCAAAACATGCTTAAGTTCATGTACTACCATTAGAAACACTCTTTATGAGTAATCCGCTCCCATGATTTGACCTTTAATCTGGTTATAATAATAGCGAGGGATCTCATACATCCCATCACATTTCTTGGTGGTCAAATCTTCTTCCTTTTCCGCTTTGTTTAGTTTTTCATATATACGATAATTACTAGTGATAACCGGCAAGCTATCCTTAATACGTGGAATTAGTAATATGAAAAAAATAAGACGGACAACCTGTTATAAAACAGTCATATGTCAAATTACACAGATTGCGTGAAAACTCTTCTTAATTAGGTCCAAAACATGCTGAAGTTTTATCCTGCAATCTGTAGTTTAGCAATGAGTTTTCCCTAAAAACTTCAGACTAAATATGCTGAAGTTATTTAGTTCATTTGTTAAAACGTCAGCCTGAACGTGCTGAAGTTTTCTCTTACAGTATATAATTTACTATTGAGTTTTTGCTTAACTTCAAACTTATCCATGCTAAAGTTTTTTTGTTCATTTCCTAACACTTCACATTAAACATGCTGAAGCTAAAAACTTCATCCTGATGTAACTTGAAGTTGTTTCACATTAAAGCTAAAACTAAATGCTAGTGGATGCTGAAGTTATTTAGTTCATTTGCTAAAACATGCTGAAGTTTTGTCCTACGGTCAATAGATTTGTTATGAGTTTTATACGAAACTTCAGCCTAAACAAGCAGAATTTTTCATTTGCTAGAACTTCAGCTTAAATATGCTAATTTTTCACACAACATGCTTAAATTCATGATAAAAGACACAAAAATATTTGATACAATCCAAGACAACTTCAGAATAATTAACGCGAATAGAGCAAAAATTCTAAAATAGACATCACATAATTCACAAAAATTAATGTATATTCACAAATTCAATTTTGTTTTGACTTACATCATTGAAAAAATAACAAAAAATAATTCGTTTTCATTTACAAAGTTATTCTCTATCGAAAAAATTCACGTAGAGTGTCTTCATATTCTCCATAGTCATGTCTTAGTTGCTCTTCTGGAGTTTCATAACCGCTATCTTCTTTCCACTTTCCATGACCCCAAAGATTTGCAGCCAATTCTCTCCTGAATGTCAACACATCATTTTGCTTGAACTTGAAGACATGATCTTGCTTCAACTGCATATCAAGGAAATTAAGAGCAAATATACCACAATCAATACTACAAAAAGAACATGAAAAAAATTGAAGATTAGTTAACACAATCACAAAAAAAGAAAAAACAATAAAGATAAGACGCATGGTAAACATATGCCAAACACGTACTTATTCTCCTGTAAGGTTGTCTTCATCCACTTAATCGCAAAACTTTCCACAGAATTTTTCCTATAACTTTTATTGTGTGTGGCAAAGTTCAAGCATTTGAGCAAGTGTGGGATCAACCGGGCATAATTTTGGACACATTCAACCCACGCTCATATGGTGAATTCCTCAAGGAATCATACACATATGTAGTTTTGCTTTCAAAGTGTAAAATTCCAAGAAAGTAGTGCGTAGATAACTGGCCACCACTTGGCTTATGTCGAAATGGAAAGAATACTTTTTCAACAGATGCCCATGAGATACCACATGAAAGGTCAATGCCTCTTACGTAGTTGGCCACCTTTTCAGCAGTTGATTCTTCAATAAACCAGGTAAACTCAGTAAGTTCCTCAATCTTCACTTCTTCATAATCCACAGGATCCTGTTTTTTGAAAACCCACTTTCTCATTGATTTGCTCTTTTTCTTTTCCTTTTTTTTCTCATTCATTCTCTTTTCCTTTCTTATTCTAATTTTCTCGTCTGTTCATCTGAAGGATGAACACTAGCTAACTTAGTCATATAAAAAAGTAAATTTGTTACTGCACATTTTGATTTTGGATAACTTGGAAGGTAATAGTAGTATTTTTTGCAAGAAATATACGCCCACTTCAATATGCTACAAATTAACTATAAAAGAAAATATGTGAACTTAACCATAATATAATTCATAGTAAAAAATAAGTTTAGCTAATGAACTAAAAAATTATAGCATGCATAAGTATGAAGTTCAGAAAAAAGTCATTACAAAACTACAAACTGCATGACAAAAACTTAAGCATGTCCAGTATGAAGTGTTAGGAAAATAAATTAAACAACTTCAGCATGTTTGATTTAAAGTTCTAAAAAAATCATCACAAAACTAGAGACTGCATGACAAAATCTTCACCATGTTTAGTCTGAAAGGTTTAGCAAATGAACTAAACAACTTAAGCAATGTTAGTCTGAAGTTTTTAGGGAAAACTCATTGTTAAACTATAGACTGTAGGACAAAAACTTTAGTATCTTTTAGCATGAACTTTTAGCAAATGAACTAAAAAAATTAACCATGCAAAAGTCTGAAGTTTACCAAATTATACTACAAAACTTTAAAAACAAGCATAAGGCTGAAGATTTAGGAAATACAATTCAAAAAACAAACTTAATAACTTACTTCATCTGTAAGATCAGAGGTAGGATCCAAAAGCTCGGTAAAGAACGACTTTGGAATATCGATTCCAGCTAATCTAAATGGCTTGGAATTATATTTCCTGGCATCCGTCTTCAATAAGTCTGTAAATCTCTACATCAATCCACTATCTTCATTGACATAATGGAAGGGATACCTTCGTGTATTCTTTTCTGCTTTCCAATCTTGCACCTTGCCTTTTGTTTAGGAATGACGTAAAGAGATTTCAACCAAACACTCTCCATACGAATCCGTTTCCCTACTTTAGCTGGTTTTCTTTTTGCTTGATGTTCCTGCTGCTCAGTCGTAACTAACTGTTGCGGTTCAACAGCAGGGGAAAAATTCACAGCTATAGGAGCAGATACTTGACCAACTCCCTGCTGTTCATGATATTCTTGTCTCTCTTCACCAACAACAACAGCAACAGAATTTCCTTCTGAATGAATCTATTGTGTACTACCCAGCGAAAATAAACATATATTGAAGTTGGAGATATCACTGGTGTCACCCAAAACATTAGGAGAACTGGACACCTTCCTTCTCTTAGGATTTGGAAGAAGTTGTGATGCATCAGATGAGATCTACAAAAAACAAGGGAAATACATACATAAAATACAACTGATAAAACATACATCAGGCAAAAAAAACCTTATAATAGAATTGCAGTAAATAACTACCTGTTCTAAGTGTTATGACACTGATGGTGTGTGCATACCAACATATTAACAAAATTACAGGAAAAAAAATAAAGAACGCTAACTTACACCTATGACGACCCGGCCGGTCGTCTCGTGGGCTACCACTCCGTCTTTCCCATTTTCTGTCTCATTATATTTCATTATCTGTGTTTTATGTAATCAAGTTGAGTAGGTGAGTACGGAGTGAAATTTGAAAGAAATGAGACATTTAGTTTCTTTCAAGAAGGGTTAAATCGGGAAAGTCAACCCAATGTTGAGCTATGAGTTAGGAGGCTCGGATGTGAATTCCGATGATTCGATTAGTTTCGGGAGATGATTTATGACTTAGGAGTGAAATCGGAATTTGTTTCGGAGGTCCCGATAGAATTAGGCTCGAATTGGTGAAGTTAGAATTTTGGCGATTTCCGGTTGATAGGCGAAATTTTGATCCGAGGGTTGGAATGGAATTCCGAAAGTTGTTGTAGCTTCGATATGTGATTTATGACTTGTGTGTAAAATTTCAGGTCATTCGGACATGGTTTGGTTGGGTTTAGATTAAAAGAGCGATTTTGAAGATTTTGAAATCCTTAGGCTTGAATTCAACGCGAATCTGGTGTTGAGAGGTTGTTTTGAGCGTTCCGATGGTTGGAACAAGTTTGAATAATGTTATGGGATATGTTGGCATGTTTGGTTGAGTTTCCGGAGGGCCTCGAATGGATTTTGGATGGTTGATGGAGTTTAACTTTGGCATTTCGAGAATGTGTCGATGTCGTCTCTTCAAGAATAAGTGGTATAATATTATGCAAATGGACTCCAAATTCAGTTTTAATTGAAGCATTAGATCCGTATCGAAAATTCGGAGCCATAGCAAAAAGAATCGTCCAATTCGGACATCGTATGAGAAAGTTATGCCATTTTTGTGTCAAGGAAAAAATCTGCAGAAATGTCAGATTTACGATCGCAAATTGACCGCAAATCAGCTATGCGAACCGCAAAATTGACATGGAAATCGCAAACTGAGGCAGAACTTGAGGCGAGGTTCGCGATTTCTGGGTCCAAAAATGCGAACCGCAAACCTGTTATACGACAGGTTTGCGATTCGCATAAATGGCCTGTCAGGGGTGTTTTAACCCGATTTTTGATACTTTTTAAGTAGAACTCAGTGCTCATTTTGCCCTACAAGACCTATATTCGTTACCCACGAAGAGGAACACCTCCAAACACCCTAGAATCACAACAAACCAACTTCAAAACCATATCCAAAGGAGATTATCTTGTGTAGATTTTTAAAGAAGGGGATTTGACCATTCTAAACACATTTGGAGCTAGAGAGCTTGGATTAAAGCAAGTCTTGAAGAAATTCTTGGAGGGATTTCAAGGGAAACATCGGGGTAAGTGTTCCTAACTCAATTTTGGTGGAATTACCTCAGTTTATCACTATTTTTAGCAACTAATTGGTGATTTAAGTTGGGAAAATTGTGGAAAACCCTTAAGTTTAGATTTAAGATTTGGAGATCGATCCGATGTCGGAATTCAATAATTTTTGTATGGTTGAACTCGTATCGGAATGGGTTATCACATTTTGTGGGTTTTGTACGATTACGAGAAGTGGGCCCCACTGGCAATTTTGAGTTAAATTTCGGATTTTAATCCGAAAAATTTATAAATTCATATGGAATTAGTTTCTACTATGTGTATTGAGTGTATTAAATTATTTGTGACTAGATTTGAAGCCTTCGGACACAAAGTTTCAAGGCAAAGGTTTGTTGGAACCTTAAATTCAGTTGCAAAGCGAGGTAAGTGTCCGTTCTAACCTTAGCTTGAGGGATTAGAAGTCGTGTTCTATTCGTTAAATTGTTACTTTAAGTACGACGTATAGCCATGGTGACGAGTACCTCTACGTTGGTGTCAAGCATGACCGTGGTCGTATATGGATGATTGTTTTGATGTTATTGTTCTCTTGTTGAGAAATTATGATATTGTTTTGTTTTCTTACTGAAATTCTTGTGATTTGTGTGATGACTATTGAAATGGAAGCGGGTGGTACGCCTACCACAAAATGTAAGGAAATGGGGTCGAGTTGCACGCCTGCAACGGGATATAAGGAAATGGGGTCGAGTTGCACGCCTACAACAGGATATATATATATATATATATATATATATATATATATTTATATATATATATAT
>MCJB01002314.1:22001-64391 GCA_002018475.1 Nicotiana obtusifolia | reverse complement strand
CCTACCACAGGAATGAAATGAAAGGGGGTCGGGTGGTACGCCTACCACAGAAATGAAATGAAAAGGGGCCGGGTTGCACGCCTGCAACAAGATAATGAAATGGGAGCGGGTGGTACGCCTACCACAGGAAAAATAAGGAAATGGGGTCGAGTTGCACGCCTGCAACAAGATTATAAGGAAATGGGGTCGAGTTGCGCGCCTGCAACAAGATGGAAACTGAAAGTGAAAATTGTCTGTATCTATTTTACTTGTGTTAGAAATTAATTATAGTTTTTCCTTATATTTCTTTGATGATTTGTTTTATCTGTTACTCCGAAACATGTTTCCCTTCCCCATAGTTGATTGTTTATTTGCTTCTATCTTTCTTCTTTGGATATATATATATATATATATGTATATGTATATATAACTGCACAGGTTTATCTGGAGTCTGGTCCTAGCCTCGTCACTACCTCGCCGGGGTTAGGCCAAGCATTTACCAGCTATGGGGTCGGTTGTGCTGATACTACACTCTGCACTCTTTTGTGCAGATTCCAGTACCGCAGGTTTTGAACTGTAAGGAGCTTCCAGCTTCTGATTATCAGGTGACCCAAGGTAGTCCTGCAGGCGTCTGCAGACCTTGGAGTCTCCCGCTTTCTATTTTATCTGTTTCTTTTTTTGTATCCCAGAAACAGTATTTTGTTATTTCTTTCAGACCCTTACTTGTAGTAAATCTTAGACAGTCTGTGAAACTGTGACACTAAATCTTGGGTAGTTGTTAAGGAGATTGTATTGGCGATGTTTAAAGGCCTGAAATTTTATACGTTCTGCTCATTTATTTATAATATTATTAACTGTTGATTTTAAGTTGCTTTGATTTTGAGTGGAATAATAGTTAATGATTCGGTTAATTGGCTTGCCTAGCTTTCACTAGTAGGCGCCATCACGGCTCCCGAGGGTGGAAATTCCGGATCGTGACAACACTATGATTATTGAAGTAATTTTCATGAAGTTCTTTAAATTTAGGCTCTCACAAAGATATATAACGTAACATCCTGGAAACCTAAGGCGCACCAAGTAAGTCGTCATCTTTTAAATACTTGTCCCGAATATTTGGGAAGCGCTCATAGAACCAAACACACAATGGATATGGAAATCCGCCTACAGTATAAGTAGTTGGATTATTTTGGTCCTGGTTGTCCAAAGAATGTTTCATTGAGGTAATAAGCTTTTCATGAGACGCATTACCCCAAGGATAATAAGGACAAGCCTAATCGTCTTCAACAATAGCTGCATACTCCTCCAACACAGTTGATTCATTCTTTCTTCCGAACAAAATAGACTCCATAACAAGAATTTTCATAAGCTTCACAGCATCTTCATCACTCTCGCATACGTGTTTCAAATTCACATCATCCTTTTTAATTTTATTCCATATCATATAATCTCGAATGTCCTTCAAGGTCACACCCTTAGACTTCCCAAAATAGCACTTTAAAATCTTGCTCTCGTTTAATTGGTTTTTCAACATTATGTTATGATCCTCAAACCGCACATAATGTGAAAGTCTTCAAGGCTGAACGACACATCACGATCAAAATCTTAAAACTAATGAAATCTCAATCATTGATGAATACACGAGAAAGAATCAAACAATGAACCAATTTCATGGTGTAATGGAAATTCTCCATAGTTATAATATACCAAAATGTACCGTTATTCAACTTCTCCTACTGTGCAGGAGTCAAGATAGTTACAACCTGGTTTTGTAGGTACAGAAATAAGGCCTGGAAGAGCTTTACGTATTCTAGGTGCTTTAGGTGTTTTAGGATCTTTAGGTGCTTTAGATTTCCCAAATGTCATCTATTCAAAAAAATTACAGGTGAGAAAAACAACGTCAAAACATTTTTTCTTTTTAAATCATTAAAAACTTCAGTACAATTTGGCTTAAGTTATATTTTAAAAGCCCTCTAACTTCAGAGAAATACAGAACAAAACTACAACTCTAATAATGCTAAAGTTCAGAAAATATAAAACAAAACTTCAGCTCTAAGAATGCTGAAGTTCAGCAATTACAGAACAATAACATCAGCCAAAACATGTAGATACAAATAACTTCCGAACATTATCAAAAAAACCTTTAAAAACTTCAGCACAATTTGGCTTAAATTATATTTTAAAAGCCCTCTAACTTCATAGAAATACAGAACAAAATTTTAGCTCTAATAATACTGAAGTTCAGAAAATACAAAATAAAACTTCAGCTCTAGAAATGCTTAAGTTCAGCAATTACAGAACAAAAACATCAACAAAAACATGTTGTAGTTTTTACAAATACAGAACACAAAAACTACAGACAAAACATGTTTTACTTATACAAAACACAAAATAGAATTTCAACTTCATACTTTAATAGCATCATCTATTTGAGTCTCAAAATTTTTAAAAATTTCAACATCTCCAGAAATCGCTGAAGAATATATAGAATTTTCATCAAAAATACAAACACAGTTTCAAAAAACAACACTAATAGTAAAAATAAAACTTACAAAACTAATGCACTAATCAAAGTAAATCCTAGGAAACTATTTTAGTACAAATAAAAGAAGAAAAACGATTCAACTAAGATTACTATCAACAAAAAATCTAAAAATTAAAAACTAATCCTAAATTGAAACCCCATACAAAGTTAATGCAATGTCCAAAAGCAACCATTAAAATCGTACTTGTAATTATACTTAATGTTAATTGGGGAAGAAACAGTTGCAAAATCAAGAAAAATGCAATATCGAAAACCGTTTGATTTCAGAGAAGAAGAAATCAAAACCGCGAAGGAGAGAGAGACAGAGACAAGAGACAATATGTCGTACATTTGAAGAGAAAGTAGTCTTTTAATAAAGAAGGGCAAAATCGTCTTTCTAAAATAAGTTTAACAACAAAACGGGCACGGATGCAAACAAAAAAACAAAGTGGGTACAAGTTAAAAAGGTGCGACCAAATAAGGCATCCCATGCAATTTTACGCTAAAACTAGGTTCGTGTAATATGAAAGATAATACGAAGATAATCTCATTTAAGAGCTAATATGATTATAATTTCAGTAAACTAAGAAGATTCAACATCTAATATATATACATAACATAAAATTATTTTGATATATAGAATTTAATTTTTTGACAAACGATGTTCAAATGAACCCTCTTTCAGTCCCTAACTCTATCCCTAATTGATTATAAGTGATGTTTATTTACTAGTTAAACCTCATCATCTTTAAGGGAGTCTTCGACTTTAATTGAAATGATCGTTGATCATATTAGTGCATAGAGTTACTTGATATTTGTATTGATAAAAAAACAGTAAATATTCGATAAAGTAATTGATGCGCACATAAATTGACTCGACTGTTACAAATATTAAAAGAAAATAGTAAGTTAAATGCTCATGCAAAAAGACTATGTAGTTGAGAAGATCTTTTGAATATTGAACCTAACAAGTCAAATCAAAATATTATAAAATTTTCTATTAACTCATAAATTCGTGCAACTCAAGCTTAATTGAATAAACACTTAAAATGAGCTTGACATGGAAGGTACAAGTTAAGGAAACAAAGATTAAACTTCAGTCTATCATTGGTAATCCTTGGGTTGAAGTAATTGTTTTGACCACATATCATTCGAGGAACAAAACACAAATGCTTTTCCAAACCAATTTACTACGGTTTCTAAATCCTCTTTATGCGCCATCTAAGCAAAAAACATGACTCAATTTATAAGTCAAGATGATTTCATCAACATCAAATCACTACCAAATACCAAGAAAAGGAATATGTCCGTACAGTCAATTACTTTAATGATTAAGTAAAAGTATGTCAGATTAATTATATTATATGTCAATATGCATCTCTTTACGTGAGTTAGATTCTTATTCATGAATCAAACACATAATATATTTTTTTTTTCTTTCAGGGGTGACAATAAGACTCAAATACAAGATATTTTTCAATTCTGACGTTGTAACTTAATTATATGATTATTTTCATCAAAATATTTTAAGTTGCTAGAACGATCACATTTTTAATTACACAATTATGACTTCACATGCTCGTACGCCAAGACTTAATTCTTTTCTATGAGCCAAATAAGTAAAAAAAAAATCTTGAATACAAGTGACAGTAAACTCAAATTCAAGACCTTTATCTACTCTAATACCATACTAAATGAATCTATACATCCGAATTAAAACTTTTTTTGGATTTGTTACGGAGTGTCAAGTATCTGTATTAAGACCCGACTAAATTCAAATACGCAGCCTCACATTGAGAGGTAAAGCATTCCCTAACAAAGATGACTTCATACCCAAGGCTCGAATCTGAGACCTCCAGTTAAGAATGAAGGACTACTTATCACTCTACCACAATCCTTATTGAGCCGACTCAAAACTTCAAACAATAATTAAAATAATTCAAAATTATCTATTTAAACCCCTTATACAATCAACGGCAGACAAATGTATCATTTTCTGATACAACCGTGGAAGATCGTCCGTGGCAACAATTCAGGAGTCAACTACTATATAGGTAAAGTTGGAGATAGATAAAATAAAATTAATCGTTTGTTAACAAGTCACATGTACCTATCACTGGCTTAAAAAAACATGTGCCTATTCACTTATCCATTGCTTTTTCCTAGTCATAATTGGACAAAGTTCTAGCAATTTTATACCTTTCGGTTCTAAAATCTTAACGGCTAATAACGATAACAACAACAATAATCATAATATCATCATTATATAAATTTTTTTTATAAGATATTTATGTAAAAGACTTACAACGTTGTCCATCAACTTGCGTCAAATACCATCAAATCGTTCCAAATCTTTTATAGTATTTTTTTAAAGTATAAATAAAAAATATAATATAATATGGATAAAAGAATTCTCAAAATAGCAGACCAATAATACAAAGGAGAAACAAAACTAAAATTCACAGATTTCTCCGCAACTTAATAAGCTTAAAGGATTTTATAGTCTGCTCCGTTAGGATTAGAAGAGCTTCTTTTTCCAAATTTTTCAAAAACTAAGACAAAGTTACTTTTAATATAGAATTATTTTCTGACAAAGCAAAAAATTCTCAGGAAACAATAAGCTCAAAGATACATTTTTACAAAAAGTAACCAAATAATCTCCGTTCTCTTAGGCACTATTTTAACCTATTTTTCCTCTCATATATATATATATATATATATATATATATATATATATATATATATATAAATTAATGATTTAAATTGTGTGTCGAATTAAACACCGAAATAAAAAATAGAACAAAATAGTAAAGATTTTCAAAAGAAAAATAATGCTATTATCACGATCATCTAAACAGTATAAATTTAAAATAAAACAAAGAGAGTTGACAAAAAGAAAGTTGCAGCCGTCAATCCGCAATAACGACAACAACAATAGTAATCGTACTAACGAACTGAATCAACTAATTTTTGAATAGAAGGTCCACGAAATTACGCGCCAAAACTATCGTGGAATCTTGTACATCAAAAAGACCAAAGGAATCGGTTGCCCTTCCACAACCACCCCACAACATTCTGATCATATCCATAAAACCTCATGCACCGATTGCAGCAAGCAAATTACCAACCTAACCTCGATTTAATAAGAAAAGTGTACATTGTACTACTGAAAGGGGACCACTAACGACGTCATAACGGTGCCATAAAGACGAGAACTCATGCAACCTAAGAGATTTTTTAAATACTATATAAGGACCAACAATTCTCTAACTTACAGAAACCCTAACGGCGTCAAAGGTTCCCAGTGAATCGAGTCTTCTCTGGCCGCTTCACTCGCCGTGTTAGCTGTTTGACTGCAGAATTACTTACACCCCGGCTAATGTTTCTACCTAAATAAAAGCTTGCTTACACTTGTTGTTTAAACAAGGAACATACAATATGTGCTTTTTATGTATATTTTTATTAAAAAGTAATCCGACTTAAAGTATTTCGCGTTTATATAGAATTCAAAAAGTTACATTCTACGACACATCCGTGGAATTGCATGTCTTTCACCTCAATTTACGTACATTTTTATCGCCGAGTCAAATTGCATGTCTCTTACACATTTCAATCATGTAAAATAGCATCTATAATTTGATGTAAATATCACATGTGAGTAAAAATTTCTTTACACGATATTTATTGGTTTATTTAAATAATAATACAGAGAATAAAATAATGGATTTTTTAATAGTTTACCGGGAAAAGAAGTTACCAGTTTCTCAAAGAGCTTTATCTCAGTCTCGGAATAAAGCACTGGTATTTCTGTTTTGGCTTCTTTCCTACTTTCTCTCTCCCCTTTATGGAATACTCAGTTTCAGTTTCTCCTTGCCGTCCACTGCCTCTGTGAAATCTCCGGCAGTACCTTCATCTCTTCAGGTCAGTAAAAATTTACTAAGCTCCCAAATTTTAACCAGTTCTTATCCAATTATATGTGAATTTTCTCTAATTTTTAGATACTTAAGAAAGTTGCAGAAATAAGCAGCATTTCTTGGTAAAATGATCACAGATTTTATGCAAATTTTGTTTTTTCAGTCAGATTGCTACAATCTTTCACTGATTACACATAATTTTTTCATTTATATCTTAAATTAATGAAAATGAAATTTCTGGTGAGAATTTACATTCTGTTTTTATCCTCCATTCACTGCCTCCATCATGGCAGGATAAGTAGATATACAAGCTCGTCTTTTTGAGATCTGAGCTGAAAAAATTTATTCGGTTCAATTAAGGGTTTCTTAAAAGTTATGTTTTTGGAAAGTTTCAGATATTCTGTTTCTCTTCCTACAAATTCATTTTTAATTTCTGTGTCTTTTACGGTTTTGTTTTGCAAGATGATTTCATAAAACAGTTCCCGACTGAAGCAGTTATTACTACACCTTGTATAAGTCCTGCCTTTTTTTCCTTTATTTTTTTCCTTTCTATGAGAGACTACTTTGAGGTTATCCCAGCAAAAAAACTGTCTACCATTTTATCCAAATAAAGGAAATAAAGGCAGAAAATTTGGATTTTTACCAGTCTGTCGCTGCGGCATGGACGGAAGACAAGGAAGCTCAATTCCACAAACAGAGGATTTTCAGATTGCCAATTCATGGTTTCCAAAAACTCCAGCAAAACCAAGTTTGTCACCCATCTGTGGGAATAGGCAACAAAATCAGCTAGCTCAAGATAATGGGTTGGAGTTGAAAAGAATTTCACAAGGGCAAGGTCTAAGCCAAGTGAACCAGTTAGAATTGAGGAGTTTCTTGCAGGAACCTGAAGGTCGACACGTGGCTGCATGTCGTGGTTCGACAAATTCAGCAACAGTAACAGAGTATTTTGACACTTGGGAAGCAGCACCAGGCACAAAATCCAAAATGTATGGAGACAACAATATTAAAATGTATAATAACTTCTCCAGTACTGATGATGTAGACAAATGGAGCAATGTGTCCTTCGGACATCTCTTGGCACTAGCACATGCTGCTGGATCCACAGCCGCCTCTGAAAATGCAGAAACTAATTTTACCATGAGCGGTTCTTTCAATCCCCCTGTCAGTTCTCAGGATGCAGGTAAAGAATTGAAGTATTCATTGATTTGTCGTTATGACAATAATAGAAATGCATAATGCCTGAAGCTTCCAGATTATGAAATCACATTCCGTGTGCATGTCATAAGTGTCTTGAATGCGACCCAGTGGCAGCGTCTTCATGGATAACTAAGACCTGCAAAAGGATAGAGAATGAAATAGAATAAGATCATTGATCGGCTTTAGTTTATGTAAATCAAGCTGACATCTATAAGTTACAATCTTTCTGAAATATTTGGTTGCTCGTGAAGAAGTTATCTAGCATCTAGTTGGACATCCTAGAGAACGCTTGATAAAGTTACAAAACAGACTATAGAATCAGGTACCTTCACTAAAATCAGAGGTGAAACAAACAGCAACGCGTTTTCTCTAATAGTGTGCTATTCAATAAGTGACGTCTTTCTCATTTGTCCTGATATTCTTAACAGTTAATTTTTTGAGACATGTGGTACCCGCTTCGACATTGTTGTGTTATGTTCTACTGTGTTGAACATTAATTCAGCCAAACATCAAAAGATATTTTCATGGCTTAGCACACTCAACTAGAATCTTTAGGAAGTGTTGTTTCCATTCTGAGATTTCCTCAATAAACTAACATGAAAGAGGTGCCTATCATGCAGATGGAAGCTCTATTTGCTCGAGATTCCCTTTAAACCTGAATTCACCAACAGATGAAGTCTTGAGAAGCAACAACACTGTCCAGTTTGAACCAATAACACCAGACCAGATCAAGAACAAAGGGGGCCGAGCATCTGATGAGTCAAATCTACACATTAACGAGACACCACTACCAAGCCACATGCAGTCATGTGAAGATACATTAAAGAGAGCACAAGCAAATGATCCTCAACAGAAGAAAGAGCAGTCAGGGCTGGTGTTGAACATATCAGAATTGCAGGAGAATCACAAGCCTGACAAGGCGGACGAACAGGATGCTGAACAGAATAATACACCACAGCAGAAACGAAGAAGGAAGAAGCACCGGCCTAAAGTGGTAATTGAAGGCCAGCCTAGAAGGACTCCTAAACCAAAAAAAACCCTGCAGCATAGTTCAAAGGAAACAACAGGAGAAAAGAGGAAATATGTCCGAAGGAACAAGGTTGAGGAACCTCCAGGCACACCCTCAGACAAGGTAGACGGTGTGACTAGTCCCCAGAGCCAACTTCCTAGTTCCAGAGAAATCCAAAGAGCAAAGAGGAGGTATGTCAGAAGAAATAAAGTTAACAAGCCCGCACCAAATCCTGCCGAAGATGAAACAATTGATCCACCAAATATTTCTCGTCCAAGAAGATCCTGCAGGAGATCATTGATTTTTGACTCAGAAAGCAGATTAAGTGATGAAAGCTCTTCACACTGGCCCTCTTCAACTGTGGAGGACTTGCATGAGAATCAATCCCGTTCTAGTGTACATCTTGGAAACGATATAGAAGTCACAACAGGAAAGACAGAATTGGGCACAGTTTATGACATCACATGTTCCAGAGGAAAGTGTAAAATCATTTTCTCAGATGAAACTCATGACAAACAGGCAAGCATTTCAGAAATGACACCAAGGAGTCCGAATGGTTCCAACTGCAGCAGCAGCGCATGCTTGATCCAGGAAACACCAGAAAGAGCCTTGAAAAGACGACATTCTTTTAGAACTAATGAAGCAGAACTTTACAGCACAAATGTCAAGGGAGCCTACTTCAACTCCATGCAGGCATATCAAGCAATCCTCCCAGCAAATGAACCTTATGCTCACAGTACACAAGGGATGCATTTTCCTGCAATTTACAAGAAAAAGAGAACAGAAAAGGGCCATCCCACAGCAACATCTTACGCTAAGCCTTTTACATGTGAAACTAACTATCTGTCTTTGTCGCAGTGCAACATTGGTCTTTCCCAAGCCAGTACGTCTGCAAATGACAAAGCTAATAATAGAATGCGGAATCCCGAACTTGTACCAGCATTTGTAGAAGCAGAGGGGTTAAGAAGAAAAAGATCAAAAGGCATAAGTAAAGTACGTGAATTAGCATCACTGCTTGAAATTTGTAAACACTTTCCTACTCCTGCCAAAGAAGCATCGATATCTGAATTTGGAGGAAGATATTCAGATCAGCCTAATACATGCATGGAAGCCCTAGTTGCTGACACCCGTGCAATAATGAAAACAAAAAAGCGGTCAAAGAGAAGCATCCTAGTCAGTTCCACGGCATCCTATATGTATGCTCAACAACAGTTCACAACAAATGCAAGGGGTAGTTGGAGCTATATTCTTAACTTTTGGATAACCTTATCAAATAAGATGTGGACTTTAATTGCTCGAAATTGGATGCAGGTTTCCTACCAGCTATAACATGGAGATCCCCAGTTGAAGAAATTGCCGAGCGCTTACAGCATCTTGATTTAAATAGAGAAAGCATCCAAGATCAATATCAATATGGGGAAATCACCTACCAGAATAAGTTTCAAGCAGAAAATGCCCTTGTTATTTATCGAAGAGATGGAAGTATTGTCCCTTTTGCAGGATCATTCATTAGAAGACGAAAACCGCGGCCCAAGGTTGACCTTGATGATGAGACCACTAGGGTATGGAAGCTTCTGCTGCAAGATATAAATAGTGAAGGCATTGATGGTACAGATGAAGATAAGGCAAAATGGTGGGAAGAAGAACGTGGAGTGTTTCATGGACGAGTAGACTCATTTGTCGCAAGGATGCGTCTTGTTCAAGGTAAGTGTACATAGCTTTCACATCTTTATAGTGGCTATCAAATAAACATACCCCCAGCTAGATTCGTTTGATTAGAAAAGCAGTCAACAATAAAAAAAATTGCTAGTCTAAATAGGATGGGCAGAGGGATAGGAAGTAACACAAACTATCACTAGAAACCAACTTGTATTATATAAAGATGCACTAGCAATAAGTTAATCCAAAGATTCCAACCTGACAAACACAGATGCACCTGCAAGGTCAAGAAAGAAACCTAAATCCAGCATGACACGTATCTATACACATGTACAGTCCCGTAAAGAGAAAGGGGATTATGATGGAAGAAGCAAGCCTGTCCCTATATCTTCATCTGCAAAAGTATTAGATCGTTACACATTAATCATATAATATCAGCAAACTATTAAGATAATAGATTTAATTTTGATGCAAAACAACCTGCAACTAAACCCTTCCCATACCAATAGAAGTCATGACCAGCTCAACACTAGGATTGCACACCAATTCATCAAGCTTAAACGAGATTCCACGTTACCTTGTTGTTTTTCCTTGTCCTCTAGAAAACTTATATTTCACAAAGGGACATACCAGAAACAAGCAAGATGTGCATGTAACATTGTCATCTTTTGTATCATTGACCATTTTCTATTTTTCGGTGAGCCAGGAGACAGGCGATTCTCTCCTTGGAAGGGATCTGTTGTAGACTCTGTAGTTGGAGTTTTCCTGACGCAGAATGTCTCAGACCACCTTTCTAGGTAAGCTGGACTTTACACCACCGTTTCTTTTTTAATTTCTCCTTTTTCTGGTACATCCATAAGACATTTAAAACACTGAGTTCCAATAAAGCATTTATCTGCTTTTTAGCTCGGCATTCATGTCGCTTGCTGCTCAGTTCCATCTTAAGTCAAAAGCTGGTACTGAAAAGCATGAAGAGAGAACAGGGATCATAATTGAAGAACCTGAAGTGAGTGTCCTGGAGCCTGATGATACAATTGGATGGCATGATGATCAATCAAGTCAACCAACTCTTGGTCAGGATTTCTTGAGAATCTCCTGTGCAGAGTCAAACGATGAAAAAACAGTTGTCCACAGCATTGAATCAAGTGAAAATAGCACTAACTGCACTAGTCCAACTGAAAAATCCATATTGCAGCAACCTGGTTCTTCTAGAGAAAGTTCATGGGTGCATCATGAATCAGCAATGTATGGATCGGCTACAGCTAATGCAGCAACAAGTTTTTCGGAGGATCAAATAGGACCAGACGATTTGCTCTCTTCTCAGAATTCTGTACTTTCTTCTCAAAATTCTGTGAACTTTCCGGTTGTTCAAACTTTCGAAGGAACTGAATCAAGCAACTTTTCTGGATCCACATCGTTTTTGAAGTTACTACAGATGGCAGGAACGTCGAAATCACATGGAGTCCAGGATCAGAACAGTGAAAACATCTTACCAGAAACAGATGTACATGGCCAACTACATGTGGCATGTTGTTCACACTTCCAGAAGGATGAGGAGAATCACAAAGGCTCACTAGAAAATGTCTGTCCTCGTAGCTATTTGGACTCATGTCTGATGCCTAATGTAGGAGCACAAGGAACCAAGTGCAAAGACGACTTGGAAGAAGCTGCAAAATTTCCAGATCTCTCAAGGAAACTCAGTGCAACTGAACAAAGTAAATTATCAGCAGAATCTACAAATCAAGAACTGCATGAAGAGATGAGGAGTGAGGCTAAAATCTCATGCAATCACCATGAAAACAAGGTGGATATAGCAACAATTGATGATCCAGTAGCCAACTTTGAGCTACAAATCCAAATTGAAGAGAGCAACTACAATATGCAGCGAGATGTCAGAGAGGAGGTCAGTGTAGTAGTCGATTCATGCAAGTCTGCGCACATAGCTTTGAAGTCGAACTCAAACAACGAAAAAAATCATGCTGATAGCACATTAGACATAGCAAATGACAATCCTAAAGCAAAAAGGGAACGGCCTGGAAAAGAGAAACAGAATGTTGACTGGGACAGTTTAAGGTTACAGGCTCAGAACAATGGTAAGAAAAGAGAAAGGACAGCAAACACAATGGATTCACTGGACTGGGAAGCTGTGAGGTGTGCAGATGTCAATGAGATAGCCCATACCATCAGAGAACGGGGAATGAACAATATGCTAGCAGAGAGAATAAAGGTACACACATGAAAATTGCAATGAACAACCTAATTCTTTTCAAATCTGAACACCTTTATTCATCTATTACAGTAATTCCCGAAACCCTAAGAAATTGCTCAATCAAAAGAAATGAACAATTGCAGGATTTCCTTAATCGGATTTTTAGAGAACATGGAAGTATTGATCTTGAATGGCTGAGAGACGTTCCACCAGACAAAGCAAAGTAAGCTTGAAATTGAGCAAATAATTTCTCAATGTTTATCAAACCATTATTCATCGACTAAACAAATACACATGCATGGTCTCAGAGAGTATCTATTAAGCATCAGGGGCTTGGGCCTGAAGAGCGTAGAGTGTGTGCGACTTTTAACACTTCACCACCTTGCTTTCCCTGTAAGATTTCTGAACCAAATTTTGAAGAGGTAATTAATATGAAAAATAGCCATGTGTTCCCACTAATGCCTTCGTGTCTTTAACAAGGTCGACACAAACGTTGGCCGTATAGCCGTTAGACTGGGATGGGTGCCCCTGCAGCCATTACCGGAGTCGCTACAGTTGCATCTTCTGGAACTGTGAGTGTCTTGTCTACGTAAATTTTCTAAAATTGCCGACATAGTCTAACTCTGCTGTTTCTACAGGTACCCAGTGCTGGAGTCAATTCAAAAGTACCTCTGGCCACGTCTCTGCAAGCTCGATCAGAGAACATTGTAAGTAACATTCTTTTCTTGAAAACCAATTTTCCCAGGCCTGGGCAACAAGCACTAGTTTGTTATCAAATGTAAGTGATCCAATTATAACAGTATACTGCATAGTGGAAGAAAAGATTTTGATTGTAAGAAAGTGCAGAGATTTGTGTGACAGACTTGTAGATTCAGGTAGTTGATCTGTGCAAAGGGAATAATAAATTATATACATGCATAATACTTAAAATAGAAAATTACTTTTTCTTCTAATCAAGTAATGCATTTACTGATTCAAACCCTACTTGATTACAGATATGAGTTGCATTACCATATGATTACTTTTGGAAAGGTATGTCAATACCAGTAGTTACTCTCCCCTAAAACTGGTGTATATGTGCAATCACAGTTTAAATCAAGTTCATTTGCTACTTTGTTAGGTCTTCTGTACAAAAAGCAAACCCAGCTGCAATGCATGTCCATTGAGAGGAGAATGTAGACACTTCGCAAGTGCGTTTGCAAGGTTTGCCTATTAGTCTATATACTTTCTTGCAAGAATTTATTTATCTCATGTATGTCCATCTTTATTACTTCTTCTCAAGCTTATCTACACCTAAACCAAAGAATCAAAGTTCCAGAATTGTGGCCACTGAAACAAGATTTGAAGAATCTACTTAGGCAACACAAAATGCATTTAAGCAAATCCACCAGCACTTAAAACTCAAAAATGAACTTTTTGACAAATTGGGCAGTCACTCAGTGATGAAGCAACTTCAATAGAAACTTTAATATTCACTGATTTTTTTCTGGTATAAGATAGAACTGCTACATCTCAACTGCCAAACTCAAGCCAATACCCTTATGGTCAGCACATTCAGCAATGCCTTACAACTAGATTAGCAATTTACTAGTCTAAAGATTGAATGCATTGTGTTTCACATATGGTATTTGACACAATCCTCATTCAGCGCAAGGCTTGCCCTTCCAGCACCAGAAGAGAAAAGCATTGTGAGTGCAACAGAAAACAAAGCAGCTGGCCAGAATCCATTCCAGAACTTCAGCCAACTGCCGCTGCCCTTACCTCAGGCTGATCAAACACCATTAGAGCATTCCAAATTGATCAACTCCGCACCTATTATTGAAGTGCCAGCAACACCAGGGCCCATTGTAGAAGAGCCTGCCTCACCTGAGCCAGAGCAAAAAGCTCCCGAAGTTGACATTGAAGATGCTTACTTTGAAGATCCTAATGAAATTCCTACAATTACATTGAATATGGCAGAGTTCACTCAAAATGTGAAGAAATTTATGGAAAACAATATGGAGCTTCAACAGGTAGAAATGTCAAAAGCCTTGGTTGCTTTAACTCCAGAAGCTGCGTCGATTCCCGTGCCTAAACTTAAGCATATAAGCCGGCTCAGAACTGAACATCAAGTGTAAGTGGATGCTCCTGATATCAACATCATAAAAAAAATTAAAGATGTGCAGTAACAGTCTGATAGATAACCCAATATGGAAGGGTAGCCTATTATTTCATACAGTTCTTCTAAATTTGTTTGCACTTACTATCAATTGTTTCTCCATCCACAGATATGAACTTTCAGATTCTCATCCTCTCCTAGAAGGGGTCAGTGATACTACATCAGTTTAATATTCATATATAAGCAGCACGTAAGCTGATATTGAAATTAATCCTCCCGATAATTGCATCTTTTCATGTTGCAGTTCGACAAAAGAGAACCAGATGATCCATGCTCCTATCTTCTGGCAATATGGACACCTGGTAAGATTAATGTAATGTAATATATAGGAGGAGATGTTTCGAAAAAGCTAATGGCAAAGCATCCGTTTCTGATTATTTTAACCCTAAAACTGATGAATTAGATAACTCATGTTTGTAAGGAACAATTGCACATAGCTAACTATGCAAGTCCCAGGTTCCAATCTCATTAGTAGCTTGTGTTACAGTGGTAGAGGGTAATTTGGCGAAATAGGTTAACTTTTCCCCAGGCTTTCAAAAATAACTTATTCTCAGTCATGTATCAATTCCACCTCAGGTGAAACAGCGGATTCTATTCATCCACCTGCAATAAAGTGCAACTCCCAAGAAGCTGGTCGGCTATGTGATGATGAAACATGTTTTGCATGCAACAGCCTACGTGAAGCACATTCTCAAACAGTGAGAGGGACAATTCTGGTAAAGAAAGAGCAAACTAACTGTAATGCTTGTCATAGGAAAGCGGTCTGAGAATTCTAATCATCTCTATATATACTTTTCTAACAGATACCATGTCGAACGGCAATGAGAGGAAGCTTTCCGCTCAATGGTACATACTTTCAAGTTAATGAGGTGAACATAGCCGACTTTAAGCTCATCACTCGAACATGTCAAAGATAAGCATTTTACCATTTAATAAGGTTTTCACAGTAGCATTTTTCTTATTTCTCAGGTGTTTGCGGACCATGACTCCAGCCTCAACCCAATTGACGTCCCACGAGATTGGCTATGGAATCTGCCGCGACGAACAGTTTACTTTGGAACCTCAATACCAACAATATTTAAAGGTAAAAGGACAACTAAAGGATGATCATTTATTTTTTTAAATGCTTTGGGAGTAAAATAACGTTAATATGTTCTTTGTTAATCAGGCCTAACCACAGAAAGTATCCAACATTGCTTTTGGAGAGGTATGTAGTCGAAAACCTTAAATCCACAGAGGTCCAAATGCTTGTCTTAACTTCTTATCCATTTCTACTAAATACATCAACGAAAAGTGTGCATGTTAATACCATATTCAAGTTCAAAAAAAACTCTGTATCAAGTTAAATGGGCATAAGCATTCAGCATCAGAACAAAGCTTGAAACTAGGAAAAAAAATAATCTGGGAGAACAAGTTTATAAAGCTTATATAGAAATAATTGAAGAACCTCCCAAGGTTTACCATTTGGTATAGAGTGAGTCATCAAGGATATCTGACATGATGGTTCGAGAGAAAGTTAAAACCAGAGTCTTATTTGCAGATATGTTGACAATATTTGCTTCTTGATCCAATCTGTTTATGACCGATTAATGCAGACAGCTTTTTTTTTTAAGATAATCTATGAACATGTTGTCTTGGTTCTAGTCCATCTTTCAAACAGAAAAATCTGTATTCCCTTCAGCCAATCAGCCAGGTCTCCTCTATTTTTGACTATGGAGCAGGGCCAGAACACATGTATACACTTGAAAAAAGAGTGACATACAGTAATAAGAGTAAACACAGACATAGATGCATGCTCTCAACAATTACACATAATGTGAACCAGTTAGGTTTCCACAATCAACTTTTTTCTTTTTTATTAAGTCCATAATCATCATTCTATCCTTCTTCAGAATAATGACTCACATACAAGAAACGGCACAATTAGATAACTTTGGCATCCAAAAAGAATGTATTACAACTTGCTCAGCAAAAAGCATGTTGGCAAGTTTCATGCTTTCCTTCTACACTCTCGGGACAAATCACAAAAACAAAATTTTGAGGAATAGTAATCATTCAGGTCACTAAGAGGAAGAAGTGTTTTTCCTTGCTGCAACACCTTTTTGTTTGCTTTCTGATCAAGTACTTTATTTCGCAGGGTTTGTTTGTGTGAGGGGTTTTGACAAGAAGACACGGGCACCAAGACCACTGATGGCACGGTTGCATTTTCCAGCCAGCAGATTGAGTAAGACTAAAGGAAAGCCAGATGAAAACTAGGGAGCAGTGTCCTACTGAATCAGCAAGGCAGCCACCAGGGCTGAACAAGCTAGCAACATTCAGTAATCAGTACCATGATGTTTTAAACCTTAGGAAAGAAAAGATAGGTATTCTCTAACTTGTAAGTAAATTGTAGCATGAGTAAATGAGATAATAATTGATTACTTGTAGCTGTACTTAGGGTGGTCATTTCTATTAGTGACGATCATCGAATTCTTCAACAGGCTAGTGTATCTTTAGCCCACTGAAATTCAAATTCAGTTGATTTTTATACGTCTCATTTTCTCCTCGGAGGATAGAAAAGAGTAATAAAAATTGATTCTCTTCCATGTCAATCAATTCACTTGGCTCCTAAATTACAAAATAACTGGTTTGGCACCGCAACACCAACATGAGGCGAATTTGCAAGCTAATTCGGATGGTAATTCGTAAAAGGAAAAGCTTCCCACAAGCTAAACAAAACCCCTTTTTTCATAGAGGGGAGCTGCAGCAAAATCTTATCAAGTAGTAAAAGCTTGAACAAGGGAACAACGTTATAATGAACACTGTTTTCGACTAAACATAATTAAGACTAAAGGGTAAATATATAAACTAGGACTTGCAAAGAGCATACCAATATATTCATGATACCAGCACCCTGGTAAAGATTAGCTTAAACTAATACCCTATTCATACTACTTCATAAGTGGTCTAAAACAGCACAGGAATAGGTTGTTGTTTGCAACTACTGTACTACACTACTACCCAGTCATACAGTTTCGAAAATCAAAATTGAATGGAGATGCGTATCGTACCTTTTTTTGAAGCTGAGAAAATCGTATACCATAAGATTTCTGCAACTCCGAATTTCCAAAATGTCACTAGAAGAGAATGAAGAGCAACTTTCAACCTGCACATAAGCATTAGCTATGAGGTGAGCATAAACATGTGCAGCAGCAAATTGAAAATTCAGAATAATGAATTATGAGTCAAGAGAGTGGATTCTGAAATATATACTCCATCTAATGGCATTTCAAGCCAAATGCCTTGAGTTCGACATGACAATGGATATACCACTAACATGCGTAGCTTTTGAAATACAACTACTTTACACTTTAATTTGCAAGTTTACAAAACCTGGTAGCTTAGGAATATCAAGGCATAAAGTAATTATGAGTTGTTCTAATACAATCATAAGGACATATATCGCTATGCACACCTACAAACATCAGTGCACGCAAAAGCGGCGGCTACTTATCGCGGATTCCTCTACAAATCGCCATTGATGTTTATATGAATATGTTAATTACAACTTCAATTTGACAATAATTTACACATCAATCACTTCAAAATGCATCTATTAATTGACATGTTTTTCAAGTAATTAACAGATATCTCAAATACTAATAAAATCAATGCTGTAGATTCAAAATAGAAACATCAATTACCAACAACAACACTCGGAAAACTTCCGAACAACGAGAAGCTGAAAGTGCGATTCAGAGAAGCTGCAGGGGATGAGAGAGATATTTCGTGATTGCAAGTGCCCAACGGTTACTTATGGATCTTCTATGAGTACTATGTGGAGTTCGTGTGTGTGTGTGTGTAACTGTGGGTGAGAGAAAGAAAAGGCGAAAGGAAATGCAGACTTCTCTGTGTTTCACTTTCAATAAATTCGGTAATTTTGCCGCCTCTCCTATTTTGGAGTTCCCTCGCTTTCCTATTTATGAGTGGGGATTGCACCCGTTTTAACCTGGTCGGACTGTTGAAAGACATTCTTTTATATTTATATTTCTCTCCGTACTTGCTTTTCGTGTTTAAATCTCATTTTTATCAAAACTTAAATTTTTCAATTAAATTAATAATTTTCATAATTTTTTATGTTAAAATCTATTCATAATTTATGTATTAAATTTATATTTGGCAGGAATTACCTAGAGGTCGTTTGGTAGGCTGTATTAAGTAAAATAATCCCTGTATAAAAATTTAATCCGTCCAATATAATGTTTGGTTGCTCAATTTAATTATGCATACCTAATACATGGATTACTTATACCTCATAGGAGGGTTTAGCTAATATCAAGAAAACCAAGGAATTACTAATCCCTGCATGAACTATACTTGGATAAGACCCTAAAATTACCAAGGAAACCAAGGATTCAAGGGTATAATTGTAAAGAAGATTTTGTACAGTTTTAAACCAAATACAAGCTTAGATTAATTGCATAGCTAATTTTTAATATGATGAACCAAACACTTGATAAAAAATAATCTCAGCACTACAATCCCTACATTACTTGTGTTCGTATCAAACGACCCCTTACGCTCATGGCCCCAACATATTTCACATGTGAGAATTTCTTTACATTCATTTTTTGTTTTGTTTGTCTTTGTGTTAAATAGTTAATTTATTGAGAGATCATTACTTATATCATTTAATATGTTGCTCGTGAGATATTAGAGTGCGCAGTAGGTCGATTGTTTGATGTGAGCTTTTTTCTTTGTTGTTTCTTCTTTTTTTTCTACTTGTGTTTATTTTATGTTTTTGATTCATTTAGCGATTATTTATGATTTGTACGATCGCAATTTGGTGCTCGCCTAATATTAAAGCTTTTCAATATTTGAAAAGATGCACTTAGGGGTCGTTTGGTAGACTGTACTAAGTAAATAATCCTTGTATAAAAATTTAATCCGTTTAATACAATATTTGGTTGCTCAATTCAAGTTATGCATACCTAATACATGGATTACTTATATCTCATAGGAGGGCTTAGCTAATACCAAGGAAACCAAGGGATTACTAATCTCTGCATTAACTATACCTGAATAAGATCATAAAATTACTAAACCGTCCCTTAAACCCTTTTCTTAAATTTCTTTATATACATAAAGAAGAATATTCAAGGGTATAATTGTAAAGACGATTTTGTACAGTTTTAAACCAAACATAAGCTAATTTTTAATATAATGAACCAAATACTTGATAAAAAATAATCTCAATACTACAATCCCTGCATTACTTGCGTTCATACCAAACAACCCCTTAAGGTTCAGATGTTATGAAATAGTACAAGACATTTTCATTTGGATGTCCTTCTTATGGACATTAGTTAAAACTTGCTCCCATCCTTAGTTCTCTTCTTCCGTTTCTTACTTGTGATTGATTTGAATTGGTTTGGTTAAAATTAAAAAAGTACCATTAATGAGTTTTGTTAGATTGATTGATGAAGAGCAAAGTGAGTTTATTAAGTCTATTGATGTTGGAATATTGGATATAAAATTTGAAGCTATCTGGACTTAATTTGAAGGGGGAAAATCTCATCGTAAAATTTCTCAAAGATCTACTATCAGAATATATAAATTATTTATTTTGAAGTTACGACACAAAATTGCCTGTCGGCTAATACGAAATTCGTATTAGTGCATTAGGAATTTGTTCTTCTATCGAACTTCAATATCTTCCAAATGGGACTTGCATAAAAAAGAATTTTAAGTTTTTCAAGATCTTTTGCATCTATCTCTTTAGCGAAAAATTATTTGTTGTATTGGGCGTCTATATAGTTAATAAGAGGTTTACATATAAGTTTTAGGGTAACATTAAATTTCAAGAGTGTAAGTTTGATGTATTAACAATGTAATAAAATAGCTAAAATGAAATTATATATAACTTTATTTAATAAATAATACTCTAGGTAAACAGTTACAATAGATTAAATAACGTGCATGATATAGACGATTTATTACTCTATCACTGCATATATATGCAGTTAATCGAAAAGCAACATTAAAGTATGATTTGAGATTTCGAGATGAACATGCACGAATCATGCGTTAAAACTAACCCTGTATTGTGAGCCGGGCCTGGGCCTGGCGGGCTTGGGTCTGAGGCGGGCCTGGGCCTGGCGGTCCCGGGCCTGGCGAGCTATGTGTATGGGACCGGCCCCGCTACGGGTCTAAGCCCACACGGTCCCGGGCTAAGTGGGCCGGGCCCGCGGGCCTAACGGGCCTAAACGGTTCCGTTTTTTTTTTAATCAAGGAAAATTTCTTGTAAACTATATATACATATACTAATATAGATTGCATTAGACATATATATATATATATATTGCCTTATATAAATCTTGTATATATTGTATATATATACATATATATATACATATAAACTATATATATATATATATATATATACATATATATATATATAAGAAAATATATATATAGTTTATATGTATTATATATATACATATATTATATATGTATATATGTATAACATATGTATTAGATATATAATATATATATATATACCGTATCATATTTAAACACAAAATAAATTGCAAAGAAATATTCAAGACAATGTCTTATAATTTTTATTATTATGACATTAACAAAAAATGGTAATATCTTTCATAGTCTTCATTCCCCCAATGGAATGAGCACAGCAAGGTACTAATACCACCATTAAAAGGGAAAAAAACTAAGGAAGATGTGCCAAAATACAAGTTACATAATAAACTAAATAATTATCTTTCTTGGTCTTCCTCTCCCCAATGGAATGAGCACAACAAGGTACTAATACCACCATTAAAAGGGAAAAAAACTAAGAAAGTTTCATATTAGTCTAAGTATTATCCCTAACAAATCTCATAAATCCTTCAAGGTCCGGAGGAATTTCCGTTGGCTGTGATGGAAAAGAGGCTTGTTCATCACCGCTTCCGGGCGAAGCCGCATCCTGCGCAAGTTCCGCTAGCATTTCTTCATAAGTTTCGTCTACATCCGGTTGTGATTCTGCAAGTCCGAAATTTCTTCTATCCGAACGGATCCAATCTCGGAAGAGTACTGCCTTTTCCAAGCTCTCCCTCATCGACGCTCTATGATCACCAATTTGAAGTCTCGCTTAACTGAAAGCGCTTTCTGATGCCACCGTTGAAGCTTGAATGGTTAAAACATCTCGAGCCATCCTTGAGAGAATCGGATAGTGTTTTTGTTTGTCCTTCCACCATTCCAAAACGTCGAAGGAGCCGTCGGGATTTTCTGATTCAAGTCCCTGCGACAAATACACTTGAAGCTCATTTAGTTATGAACTATCACCAATATTCTCACCAAATAATTTAATAACCGGATTTAGATAATACGCCTACTAGTCCTATTAATAACCCAATATAACACTTTATCACTTTCACCTGAGGAATTAGCATCACTTGGAGATGCACAAGCCTCAATTAAAATAAATGCACAAATAATTTATAATGCATATCAAACTGCCTTAGATCATGCTAGACCCAATATTCCAACTCTTACTTCGTCTACTTCACGTCAGGTAAAAGAACTGCAGGACTAGTAGGTGTATCATCTAAATCCGGTTGGGTTTCATCTAAATCATCATTTTCCAATATAGGTTGATTAGGATAAAGTAAGTTCATCGTTTGTTCATCTAATTGTTGACCAAGTGCAAGATCGTGAGTAAATTGGCTATCCGAAAATTGAAAACAAGGATGATCACTTTCTAGAATAATAGGTGCAGTAGGACGGGTAACAGGGGGAGGAGGAGTAGCTTGGCTACTAGATTGACCAATTTTTGATTTTCCCTTACCCTTACTACCAAACATTTTTTTCAATGAAAAATCCATATTAATTATAATTACAATAAATAAAACAAACACAACAACAATATTAAAAATTAAAGAGTTGGAACGAGTTTACAGAATTGACGAACAACTTCTTGAAAATTGAATATTGTTGAAGACTTGAAGACTTAAATACTTCAATTCACCAACTTGACAATTTTTCACGAAATTGGAATAACAAAGTAAGCAATTATGGAAATAATTAGACAGAGATTGAGGGAGATTGAGAGAATTTGTGAGTAAAAATGAAATAATGAGGGGGTATTTATAGTTGAGAATAGGTAAAAAGTATATTTATAAAAAGTTTGGGGTTAAAATAAAGTTTGGGGGCCAAAAATGGCTATTTTCTGAATATTAAACGGTCAAATTTATGGCCCAACGACTAGATTTTAAAAATCTGGCCGTTGGCCATTTTTTTTTAATTTTTTTTTTTTAATATTACCGTTGGGCCCGGCCCTAACGGTCCCGGGCCTGGTGGGCTTCGTGTTGAGCCCGGCCCGTCACGTGCTTTATACCCACTAGGGCCCAGGACCGGCCCACAATACAGCCTTCGTTAAAACACATGACTTTCAATTTTAAACGGTCCCACCATGATAATGACAAGTTCAAAAGTGATGTAAGCAGTTTACCAAAGAGAGTGATAAGCTCGAAGCACACATTTAAATTATGTTCGTTAATCAGATATAGGATAGTATAATATCATATTCATATGGATTAGAGTTAAACAGTATTTTGGTAGATTCTAATTTGATTATTGTCCAGGATAATAAACAATTGAGATTTATATGATTAATAACTAAAATTAACTAAGAGTCTAAAGCTATTGACTAATGACAATCGAAACAAGGAATGAGCAAAGAAAGTTATAAGTGGGAGAATATAGGATTTTGATAGGATATGTGCAAGATAATTGTTTGGGATCTAATTCTAGATAATTCACTTTTAGTGTTCAAGTGAGTCTCTCAAATTCACTCAATTATCAGTTTGAACGTTCAGCAAAAACTCCTCTCTTGATTAAGTCTCAGCCTCACAAGATGAACCAATTTAAGCACGTGAAGATATGCAAGAACGCGTAGTGGATTGGTCTTTAGGAAAACTTATTTCGATTATTCTCCTAACTAGGTTTAATCAGTGATTCAACTAGCCTCTTTCTATTAGTTAGAAGAATCTATGAACTCAACTAACAATATAATGCAGAGATATCACAAGTTATGCCTCTCTCGATTACATGTACTAGTGAATATAGATGCAAAAATTAAATCATCCAAAAACGCTCCAATATATAAAACTAGAGTTAGAATCCACAAATAATCATCAGTGTACCAAATCCATCAAACCTTAAAGAGAACTACTACATAGATGTGGAGTAATTCATCACAAATATAATTAAAAAGTAGGAAAACATAAATTCAAACCAAACTCGGGTCTTGAGTGAGGAAGGAATGATGAATCCTTGTGCTTTTGCTCCTCCAACTCCTCCTTGGCTTCCTTAGGCCTAAAGTATGTCAAAAGTCTAGAAAATAACGTTTTTTCATGTATCCATACCAAGTAGGGCAAACGAAATCACCCTTTCCTAGCCGAAATATGAAAACTTGCCAACTTAATGCTTTTCATGCGTCGCACTATGCTACGCCCAGTGCGTCACATTAGTGCAATTTTCTCGGTCGTAAACTCTCTGTACTTAGCTTGTTTGACAGAATTTTGTACTGATGATATGCATTATGCCTAGCATTAGTGTATTTTTCTGTCAGACCTCAGAAACCCATCATTTGAACTTTGTTAATCTTCTAACATAAATTTACCCTACTGCGTCGCCCAGTGCGTCGCACTAGTGTATCTTCGACCCCCGAACATGATCCCGGCTTAATCATTTGGGCTTTTACTCAGACTTCAAAGCTCTAAATAGCTCGAATTAGTTTCATATCATCTACATAATTCGGAAGCATTCCTACACGGCATAAAACACGCAATAAATGCAAAAAAAACTACCAATTAAAGCTCAACACAAGTAAAGTGCAGTAAATTAGAGTGCAATAAGCGACTAAAACACGAGATTTTAGCCTATCATCAACACCCCACACTTAACCATTGCTCGTCCTCGAGCAATCAAACTACACTTCATACAGACACATCCTTTTTAAACAACTATCCTAACTCATCACACCAAGAATAATCGAAATAGATTAAGCACAATACTGTAACATCCTCGTCTCAAGATTTGACTCAAACGCACCATGCATTTTTCACAACCCGCTCACTTACTCTAACATAGAGGTCAACACATTACCTTTCCTTCATGAATCAAGTGGCCTTACAGAATAATAGAGAGTAGTTCCACACACAATAAAATTATAGAACAATTAGGAACTCAAGAGAGAAAGAATTTGCTCACTCTCAGAAACATCATTCATATGCCACAAAAGACGTACCATAGGCTTGTCATTTTGACATGTGGCATGATCTCATTAGCTATTCTATTTGACTGGGCGTGACATGTCATCTGACACGTGGCACCAAACTGGGCCTCTAGGAAGATGACATCTTGGACCTAATGAAGCGGGTTCATCACTCTTAGCCCAATTAAATTGGCTAGCCCAATAATTTGGATTTATTTATTTAATCTATATATATTGGGCTAATATAATTAATCCAATCACATTAGCCCATAATATTTATTTAGACTAACATATATTTAAAGTATAGTCCAAAATAGTTTCTTGAATTTAAATTCAATAAACTTTGCATGTCTACGTATACCGCTCGGGAGAAATAGTCTTTAATGTATACAAAAAAATTTAAGATTTTTTGTCCAAACCCCTACATTAACGGTTTCACTTTAAAATTTGTTAAAACTTATTCCAATTGCTCATTTATAGGCTCATTTTCAAATCAAATTCCTGTCAGCCAGTGGCGGATTCAGGATTTTAAGATCGTGGGTGCTCACTCTCTGGCCATATAAAAAAATTGATTCATGTAAGAATTGATCCCTAACCACTTCATATTTGTGCACTATATTCTTACCTCTTAACCAAAGCACCCAGAAGACTTTTTGTTTAATGAGTGCTTGCTAGTTCTTTATACCAGTATTTCCTGTATTTTCTATATAATTATACAGAGCTTGCGTCGGGGTTAATGGATGCTTCAGCACCCAACACGATCAACGTAGATCCGCCCCTGCTGTCAGCAGCAGGTGTGTGTGTTCATTCATATAAACTTCTACCCCGTCCTGCTGTTTTTGGGTTTCATCCCCTTGAATGTGTGTTTTAATATTGCAATCATGCAAGGAAAGCAAATATGAATTCTAAGAAATAAGTTGTCAGCGAAACCAAAAAACGATTTACTTCTTGTATTAATACTCATTATTCATAATTGGTGTGAAAGATATTTCCAATAAAGAAAGATATTTTCTTTGTTTGTTTAAATGGTTTTTTTTCCTTTTAAAGTAAAAAACGACATTAAAAAATGACTAGATTAAAAAACTTTGAGTGAAATAGTAAAAGATAAATGACTTTTTAATACAAAATTAAGGAAAGAAAAGAAAGACAGTTTGAGTTAAATACAAAAGATAAGTGACTTTTTTTACACATATGGTAGAAAGTTGACTTAACTCACTGATTTTCTTAGTTTACTGACTTTCTAGTAATTAATAAATATTCTTTTATTTGATTACTTGTATTATTCTAATCGCTAAGAAAAATTAGAAGGTTGGTACGAATATTTAATTTAATTCCATCAGAAAAACAAAGAAACAAACATCATTTATGACAGAACTATGACTCCTCTTGTTTTGTAATTAAAAGCTTCTCGTAGTTTTGGTTAAAACAAGAGAAATTTAGTCCCAATAGAAAAATATTTTGTTTAGTCCTAATACAAAACTATATTTATACCCATTATTAAGTTGCTATATTGAAGAAAATTAACTTTAAAGGGCAAAAAAGTCAATCAATTTTTAGTGGATATTTTTGTCCTTCAACATTTAGTGTTTTAATTAATATTTATGCTTTTATAATAATTATAGATATAAATAGATAGATAGATAGATAAAGTTCTTACTATCAAAAATGATTGTGTTTTTTAAGTTCGAAACTCGCGACCTCTAGTTAAGAATAAAACTGTAGTTACCACCCTACAAAAATCTTTGGTAGTTATCCTCATTAAGGTTGTAACATTCTTTTTTTCTCGAAACTAATAATTTCTCTTGCATAATTTGTGCTTGATTCAGATCTTGCTCCAACATCTCTCCTCCTAGAATGACTTCTTTGAAATTTTCACTTGTGATTGAATCATAGTCTTAGTGCACGTTTGGATTCAACCTTGATTCCAAAAGGAGTTTCCTAAAAGTGCTTAAAGGCCGCTTTGTATTTGTATTTATTGGAATTCCATTAATTCAAACGTCCTTACTTTATCAGTTTTTTAACGATACTCAGGGTCGTTTGGTAGGCTGTACTAAATAAAATAATTTCTGTATAAAAATTTAATTCGTACAATATAATATTTGGTTGCTCAATTCAATTTATGCATACCTAATACATGGATTACTTATACCTCATAGGAGGGCTTAACTAATACCAATGAAACCAAGGGATTACTTATACCAGGTTTAACTATATATGGATAAGACCCTAAAATTACTAAACCGCCCCTCAAACCCTTTTAATTTTTAATATTCAAGGGTATAATTGCAAAGAAGATTTTGTACAGTTTTAAACCAAATACAAGCTTAGATTATACATTGCATAGCTAATTTTTAATACAATGAACCAAACACTTGATAAAAAATAATGCCAGCACTACAATCCCTGCATTACTAATTAATGCATTACTAATCCCTGCATTATTTGTGTTCGTACCAATTGACCCCTCAAAGATGCGGAACGCATACCACCCTCACCCGAACAATATCCGAAAAATTTAACACCATCGCACGCAATTGACGCACATTTTGTGCTGTGGTATACCATGAACATTGTGCATTAGAGGTGCTAAAGGCCATGCCAAAGACATGTGACATTCAATGTTTATATTACTTGACCATCAAAACCATTAAAGGAAATTGCACTAGAAAGTATTATCTGAATTTGGTCTATAATTTATTCCATGTGAGTATACTACACAATTATATAGGGAAACTTCTCTTGCTATACAATTTAAAACAGTTTCATTTGTGGTTAGTAGCCACCAATTTTTACCAAAAGTTTACCTCCCATCCAACTTTGTTTTGTTCATTTATTTCCTCTCGTCACTACTCCATCTAATAACTACCAGTTACAATTAGCCTGGGCTGTGTCCGGGCTCAACAATCATAGTGAAAGGCAAAATTTTTATGTGCCACCCAATTTTGCGTCATCCGTTAAATTTATATCCACTTTTTAGAAAAAATTTAATGGATACTCAATTTTTAGATAACTTCAGATACATACACTTTCTCTTTTTCTTTAATTTTGTTTTCTTCTTCTTTTTAGTTGCAATGAGTTAGTTAAATTTATTGTTATTTTGATAATTTGATGATCGAGATCTGTTATTTATGATATTTGAAAGCTATATTTCAAATTTGAGCTAATTTAAAGTAGATTTGGGCATTGAATCGTGTTTTGAATTGTTAAAAATCAAAAAACAAGTTTATGTTTCAGAATTTAAGATTCGAAATCCGAAGTTGCATTCAATAAAGTGAACTACTTAAGATTCAAATTTTTGAAGTTTGCATTCAACAAAGTGAACTACATAAGATTCGAATTTCTGAAGTTACATTTGAAAGATAAAAGAACTTCAGATTTAGTTTCTGAAGTGGCATCAAAGAGATTGAACTGCTTCAAATCCGAGCGGATAATTGACTCAAACTTCAAATAATAGTTATTCATATTTTCAAATATTACATACATTTAGTAATTTTAGGGTCTTATCCAGGTATAGTTAATACAGGGATTAATGCCATCATTGTATGGCCGATAGTAGTACAGTAAATGACGCCTTCCTCTTCAGCGCCACGCATAATTGGCTCGCATAAAGGCAGAAGAAAGAAAGCCCGAACGAAAGAAAGCTGACCAGGAGTGCCAAACCACTCTAGTATCTTCACCCTTGCACCCCCTATGCTATTATACTTGGACTAGGGGCCTCCTTCCCTTGTGCTTTTATACACATGGAAATACCTTTTCTTATCAATTCGCCTTCATAAAAAAAAATTAGTAAAATTTGGTGACTACTATTTTAGTGTTCACCCTTTTGGTTTTCTTGGTATTAGCTAAGTCTTTTTATAAGATATAATCTATATATTAGGTATGCATAAATTAAATTGAGCAACCAAACAATATATTGATCGAATTAAATTTTTATATAAGGATTATTTTATTTAGTACAGCCTATCAAACGACGCCTGAGTAACCGTATAAAAATAAAACGGAAGTGGATTAACACGTTTCAGAAGTAATAAAATTACTGTACCTTTTATCCCCCACATGTTCTTTACCTACCAGCGCGTGTCAAAAAGCCCACAATTTCTTCTCACCTTTGTAACTGTTTCGTCTGAATTCAACACAAAAAACCATTCGTTTTTCCAAAATAAGAAAAAGGGAAAAAAAACAAATAAAAGTCTGTCCAAAATTCCAACACATTACTTTGAATTCTTCGCAACAAATCAAAATCCACCGTTCACCACTTCACCTACACAATCCGATGAACTCCTTACAACAAAGATTATCCTTCTAATTTTACATAAATGCAAGACACATCCATTTTGTTTCTAAATTTACACTTAGTTCCATTTAATTTGATACTTTTATAACAACATTTCTTAAGCGGACGTGTATATTACTTGAAAAAAAATTAAAGTTTTATAACTGGAAGAAAATTTTTCACCCAAAAACTAATCCGAACTAATTTGAAAAAAAAGTTCTTTAATTTTTTTTTTTCAAAAACTAATCTAATTCCATGAGCAAATATAATGTTTTATTAATTTTTTGAAAAAGTAAAAAAAAAAAAAAATTTATGTCCAAACGGGAGCTAAGTTTAAGGCATTAATTTGATTTGGGTATGTATTAGTGGTAAGATAATAAGATATTGAAACTACAGCTATCATTATCAAACTCGATGAGTGTTATTTATAATGTCACATTTAACCTAGAGTCCGGACCAATTAAAAGATAGAAAAAATTAAATCAACTAACGTTGTTGATGTATGCATCAACATTTTTGACATCTAAAATTTAATTGGTTTGTATTATTAAAAAACTATTAAAATTTGAGATATCTTTTAAGAAATGTGTTTAGCTTAAGTTCTATTATCAAACTTTCGTATGAACCAAATAAAAGATAGGAAAAGATCAAACCAACTGGGGTTGTTAATGTATCTATCAGCTACTATGAAATCTAAACTTAATTCGTCTGCATTGTAAAACTATAAGAGTATAAAATACCTTCTAAAAAATATATTTACTTTTGCAATTCGCTCTTTTTCTTTAGGTGAATAATAAAGATTTTTAACTATAAAAAGCACATTAACTCTTTAAACTAACACTATACTAATTTAGTATTGAATGAAGCATAACCAACCCAAAAAACCCTATAAACCAACACAACACAATTATCAAATGCGAAGATGGAAAAGAAAGAAATGCCAACTTGGGAGCCAAAGTGTCGTAATTCTTAAAATCAGAGAGGGATACTTTGAAATATGATAAAGTAATGGGGAGGTTAATACAATTGACTCAAACCTGTAAGTTAAAAGACGAAAATTCCAGGAATATTACGACTAAGCCCACCAAAATAAAAAGAAAATACATCTCCCATCCTTTTTCTCTCTCTTCTTTTTTCTTTCCTTCTCATTCGACAAGTACGAAGAAGAAGGAGAAGAAGAAAGAAATTTAGTGAGAGAGAGTTGAACCCACAGTTTTCAGCTAAAACCACTGGGATGACAATTTCTAGGGTTTTGTGAATTTGATAAGAAATTTCAGAGGAAAGAGGAAAACTGAACTCTGAGATGGAAATGCCAGGTAGACGATCGAATTATACTTTGTTGAGTCAAGTTCCCGACGATAATTTCCTTCCTCCGCCGTCGAAGTACGGAGGTGGAGGCGGAGGAGCTCAGTATTACGAGTCTCATTCTGGCGAGAAGATTAATAAAGGCAAAGGAGCAGGTGATAATAGAGGATATGATTGGGATTTGATTGATCACCGTATGATGCAAGCGCCGACGACAAATCGGATCAATATTGGTTTACAAAGGCAATCGAGTGGGAGTAGCTTCGGTGAGAGTTCGATCTCCGGGGAGTATTACATGCCGCCGTCGCTTTCTAATGCTGAAGCATCGTTTGGATATCTCAATGACGGTGGCGGTGGAGGTGCTGAATTGAGGATGAAGCCGTTGGATGCTGCTAATTTGTGTGGCTCATCTTCTAAGAGTTGGGCACAGCAGACTGAGGAGAGTTACCAGCTGCAGTTAGCGTTGGCTTTAAGGCTTTCTTCAGAAGCTACTTGTGCTGATGATCCCAATTTCTTGGATCCTGTGCCTGATGAATCCGCTTCCCGTGCTTCTGCTTCAGCTGCTTCAGTCGAGACCATTTCCCATCGATTCTGGGTATGGTTAAGGGTTATTCTTTTGTGTTGCTCTTTTCCCCATGTCTATATTTATTTGTATGTGTGCGTCTTATGCTTTTGGAATGTGTTGAACAATTTGCATTGTACACAAAAAAAAGAAAGAATCTTTGAAATATGCAATAGATTGGTGCTGAGGAGTGTTTGGTTTGGTAAGAATGTAGGTGACTTAGATTAATAGTAAAAGGTGGAGGATGGGGTATTATGGTAGTGTTTAGGTGATACTTTTGAGTATTAAAGGTTGACAATGTCTAATGTTTAACTGTGGAGTAAGAGGACAATGACTTCTGTCCAAAAATAAGGAGGAAAAGCCAATTCCCTGTTGTCAGAGAAAAAATTTCCTGGGGAAAACGTTTTCACGATGTAAGGTGATATTCTCCTGGAAAGCAATTTCCTTCATACCAACACACAAAATTCTTAATGAATGTGTTTCTTCAAACGTAAGTGCACTTAAACAGTTGTCATATATTAAAATTGTTGGATCCTTTTACAACTCCTATAAAGATGAGTAGCTTCTATAGTAGTACCGCATCCTGATAGCTCTAGAATATGTCGAGACTAATGTGTCACGTAATATGGAGTTCAAGAACGAAATTAATTGTTTTAGTCTCTCAGAGGTTGCCTAACATCTTAAGCTACTCCGGTAGTGTTGTAACGAGATATACAGTGGATATCCATCTTGTATTTTCCACAAATAATTGGAAGTTGTTCTTTTTCTGTGAATGACAGTTTCCTTTCTCATTGTATAATGCAACATCAATGTGGAATGGATTCTTTTCAAATCAGCAGTGTGTATTCTGGTATTCTTTTATCATTATATAAGTACAGGTTAATGTGTTAAGTGTTTCATTCAAAATCTGGTTGACCGGCTATCTAATTCTTGATTGAAAAGGAAAACAAAGGTTGTTATCCACTTTAAGGTATTGTATACCCCTTAGACCCTTATATGGTTGTCTGCGCTCTTGATGCACCTGCAGCTTAAGTATGATTCGTAAGGAGATATGTTTACCTGAACTGACATGAATTTTTTACCCCAGAATCTGGTTGACCGGCTATCTATATTTATTTGTATGATGCCTGTTACTTTTAAATTTATACATAGATCAGCTTGTATAGGCACATAGAAGGTAATAAAAGGAAAGGCCCTTTTACTGTTTTTGATACATTGTATGAATAATCGATGTGTGTGGTACAAACTACCAAGAAGATTCTCTTTATCAATCCATTATGGAGGAGAATTTGTAAACTCTTGTCTAGAATATTCAAGACAAATTATGAGACCCATTCTCGTTCTACATATAGTATGTGCATGATTGATGAAGATAACTCTAAGATCCAGTGTATCCAACCAATACACCGTAATATCCAAAAACAGTATTGCAATATGGGAATTACTTCATAATTTATGATCACTCCATAAAACTAATTGAAAAGAGTGTTAAAGCAATAGTTGTGATTGTGTTTCAGTAAAAGAAGGTCCAAAATAGAATAAAATTGATTTCTTTTGAGTTTGAATTTTAATTTAGCATGAAGTAGATCACCCGATACCCACTAAAGAAGATAAAAGGACTTTTACATTGCACATTTTTCATAAGGTGTTAATGAGAGTCTTTTGTTTATTGATTAAAGAGCATGTTTTTCATAATGTGTTTATGAAATCTTTTGCTTGCTGATTAAAACAAACACGTTGATGGAAGTGGAGAAGAATTGTATCGCGTGGATAAAAGTTTCTCTTTTGGAGAAGTGGATGAAGTTCTGGATAAGCGAAAAAGAATAGGCTTTTGTTTCGGGACTAGAAGAGTAGAAGATATTTATAGAATATTACAGTGCCATGTGATTGTTATTGCATTTGACATAAATATTCATTTCTTTTTTGGGCGTCGACTCCCTAGGTTGCCCATTGGGGAATTATATTGTACAGTGAATTAGTTCTAAGTTTAATGACATACTTTCTAAGACTACCATTCTGATTACTTTTCTTATTCCTAAACTTAGAAGTGCACGCTTCAAATCTTATTTACATTGATAGGTTGGCCTGGAAACGCTGTCTCTGAGAATTCAGGGTGAAATTAAGTATAATCTAGAAAAAGTAAGAGTTTAGAAGAAAACAGCTCGTACCCTAGATAAATTTGCAAAGTATCTTGAAGGTTGCAATTTAAAACAATGTACTTTGTTTAGTATTTAAAAAAAAAACTGGAAGAACATAGTAGAAATGGGACAGAACCCATGTTACAAATCACAAAATCTACTTCAAAAGTGTGATTTTTTATTCTATTCTTGGTTTTGTTTGTGCGCCGGGTTCTGAATGTCTATATCTGAAGATCCGCACATTGTTTCTAGTTCTTCCTAGAATTTTTTGTATTAGATGTAAAATGTCGTTCCCTTGGATGGAAGTAAAAAAATTGTTCTCTTCTATTAATAAACTGGATAACATTTGCCTAATATGTAAGATTGTTTCGACTCATGAAGCTGGAATGAGAATCACCGTCCTACTTAAACACCGTCCTACTTAAACATGGGGTAGGCTTCGATAGATCATATATTGTATAAACTCAGAAATAACAAATACATTAGAATGTTACTTGAAAATTTAACATAATACAATATTTATAAGAAAACATTTTTAAGAATCTTTTAGATTAAGTCGAGTTGTTTTTAGATTAACATTGTTGCGGAATCTCTTGAGACGAGGTTAATTATTTGGAATGGAAGATCGAGTATTTGATTTTAGCATTCCAAAATGATACGTGTATCTTAATGATTACATCAATATGGAGTTAGTGGGTTTAACAACCCCACTGCCACTTCAATTGGTTGTGTTCCCAGCACTAGTTTAAAATTTGAATGTCTAGTTTTAATTTGGCATGGAGTAGAAATTGTGGATTAGCATATATCCAGTGACAACATGTTGAGTTAGTAGCCGCCTTTTATTCGGGAAATTAGGACGGAAGAAGAAGTGAAATTTAACAACTTGTTTAACTTACCTTTAAGGAGAGTGGAATGTCTAGTTTGGACAAAATATTGATGTGAGCATAAAAATATGAGTTATCTCATATCAAGTAACGTGTTCAGTTTGTAGCTCCCTTGGAAATGTAAGATGGATGAAAGTGGGATTTAACAAATCGTTTAACTTCCTTTTAGGATGCTATAAGTGCTTTACTAAATTTGAATGCTCAATTGGCGGCTCTATCAGAAAGATTGTCTTTCCTTAATTCTACATCAACAGAAGTCAAGACAAAATCCTGAAAAAAGAAAGAACCATTAACTAGCGAAAACCAAATGTTGTTTGCCATCTTACGGATGTCAAAATTCTACTAACAATAGGCTTTATTTGACCGTGAATCTAGACAAAAATGTTGGTAACGTATGAATAAAATAGTTGGTAGTATATACACAGGTGTCGCTGTAGCAAACAAATGTAATAACGAGGTGGAAGCTGGCACATTGATGACTTCACATCTTAAATGATAGGTAGGGAGGAGCTTCTCTACTTTATCAAAGCAAATATTTTCTGACGTGGGAGATGCTTGTAATGATAGAGAAAAAACATCTTAACCAGATGTCTCGATTTCGAGTTCTAGGAATGGAGAAACTTCTAGTAGGGAGCGCTTCCCTTTTTAGTGGCGCCCCCCTATACGACGCGATTGAGATTAGTTTGGCCAGTGAGTTTCGAATACCAGATGGTTATATGAAAGAAAAATGTAGACATGCCTTTTTTATAACGATGGCGTACAAGCCAATTTTGCGCACTTCAACTATTCTATCGAGTACTTGTTACCTCCGATCAACACAAGTGTTAGGGTACTTTTGCCAATCAAGGCTTAGGCAGATGAGAGAATTTCTATGTCTGCTAGGATTTGAACCCTGATCTCCCATAATTTTCATCCTTCCTGATCTTGTACTACATTTCAATGGAGGAACTTTAGGACATCCTTGGTTTAATGTGCCAAAACGCTTGGAAATATTACCTCAATGGTATTTCTTTCATGTATTTCAAATAATGCGTATAGTGCCCCAGACAGTTGTCGCTATTGGGCGGTGAAATGGATTTTGGAATATATTTAAAACTTTAGTGAGGGCTAGGTCTCAGTTAGAGAAGATCATTGCATTTTGAGTTAGAATCTAAAATCATCGAGCAATGGATGCAGATGCATTGATTACGCCTTGTTTGTTTAGTTCATTAATAAATCTCACTAGCCGATTCTCGTGCATATTCCTAATATAAAGATCTATTTGCCAATACTAGACTTTTTAGACGGGTGAAAGTGGAGAAACGAAGAGAGGAAAATGAGGTGGGTATTATTCAGAAGCCTCACAAAGAAGCTTTCAGTGAGTTTAACTGGTCAAAAATTACCCGATTGTCTCATTTGGATATTTTAGTTTTGATATAAATTTGGTTTTCTCTGGAGTGTCTGATCTTTCTTGTATTTTGGACCGGAGATATGAATTGAAGCATGTAAATGAGGGAAAAGAAAAGGATGAGGAGAGGAGCATTCTTGTTTCATGTACCCCGTTGATGAAGGTTCTCTTCTTTTTAGTATATTGCTTGTATAGGAACTTTTTCCAACATTAATGAAATTATTTACCTTATCTTTTTGTTTCATGTGCCCTTGTTCTTAGAAATATGATTGCTGTGAGGCATATTAGGAAGATGCAGGGGGTAGAAGTTTTTTGCTCACATGTGTTAATGTATTGTTTTCACAACGATATCTACGGAAAACTAGTGGTGACTGAATATTTTTCTTCTTTACTGTCTGTTGAAGTAACAAATATACTTGTATAACTCATGCTGATAAAACAAGCACTAAAATAGTAGTGTGTATGACATCCTATATTCGGTTGAAGGGTATCTTTGCTTGAGTTTCTGAGTAGTGGAGATATTGGGAGATTAATTATCTCAAAAACTTCCCTTGAGCGGAGAGTCTATCGAAAACAACCTCTCTACCTTCACAAGGTCTGCGTACTCATTACCTTCGCAGACCTCCCACTTGTAGAGTTACACTGGGTTTTTTGTTGTTGTTAGCTATATCAAAATGGGGTTTTTATGGTTTTTCTGCCCTTCGCCTTTGTTTTTCTTGAGAATTGCTGAATCGGCTAAGATCTGCATGGATATTATGTTGCGTGACTTTAACGTTGGTACAATTTCAAGCTCGGTAGAACTCTTTAGATTTTTACTTTTTTGATAAGTATTCCTTAATACATATTTGGCCAGCCTCTCCGTAAAAGTGGAATGTCAATCTGCTATGCAGTAGTGCTGAATGGAGCACTGTTCTCATTTTGCAGTGATCTAGTTTTGCTTTTCAAATTGAAACATTTAGCGGAAAAATTGATCTGTGCGTTGGCACTTTTAACAGACTCTCGATACAACTTGTCTTTAGAATTTTACAAATTAAGCTTTTAGTATATACTGGTCACAGCTTAAAGTCCTTTTACAGAAGAGGGTATAGAAGCATAGTTCTTTAACTGAGACTTTCATTTTAGGACAGGCTTAGAATTGTAGGACATTGGAGTCCCAGATTATGTTGGTGAAAAGAAAAAGACTCCCCTTCTTCTTGGCTGTGATTCATAGACATTGTTAAATAGTCCAGTCTTCTTTGCTGTGCTGAGTGACATTTGTGTAGTTGTGATGGTTATTGGATCAGAAGTACTTGCTACTTCAAAATTGTCTATTACTTTCTTCAATGGGTCCTTCTTGGAGATATGCTTTCAGAATCAGCAGAAGATGCTGCCATATTAAAGATAGATAACTCCCCCAGAAATAGGAGTTTTAGCAGAATATAGGTTTTTGTGGAAAAGACACTAAATTTTGAGGCTGAGCTGCTTAGGCTATCTTCAGAAGTTCTGTTTCCGAGAAGAGAGTTTTAGGTTTCTTGTATGTAAGATGTGAGCATTGGTAAAACCAGTCCCTTTTTCTCCATGTGTTTCTTGTTACTGTGCCAATAGGAATGATTAAATAACTATCTTCATTCGTGATTTTGTATCTTGTCATTCTCACCAGTCAAGCAGAATTTACTCTGTTTATGGATTCTATTGTTTTTGTTATTTGTTTTATGTTCTTGTGATCTCTTTCTCTGATTGACACAATCATGCTTTCCAGACTTCCTAGGTTTTTTTTGCTGAAAGCAATCTGCTATGAATCTTTGTTCTGTACCAGGTAAATGGATGCTTATCGTACTTTGACAAAGTGCCTGAGGGGTTCTACTTGATTCATGGGATGGATCCATACGTCTGGATTGTCTGCTCAAATCTGCAAGAAAGTTCCCGCATTCCATCTATTGAATCATTGAGGGCCGTTGATCCCTCTGTAGTACCATCACTTGAAGTGATTTTGATTGATCGGCGTAGCGATCCTAGCTTGAAGGAACTGCAGAATCGGATCCATAACCTCTCGCCTAGTTGCATCACAACAAAAGAGGTTGTTGATCAGCTTGCTAAGGTGGTTTGCAATCATATGGGGTGAGTGCCAGAAACTTCTTATTACAAACTCCGATGAAGTGACATTTCGTGTTTTCCTTTTTGTAATTTAAGTTTTATTTGTTTTATAAGGGGCACAGCTTTTGCTGGAGAAGATGAGTTGGTTCCTATGTGGAAGGAGTGCAGTGATGACCTGAAGGATTGTCTAGGATCTGTCGTGCTTCCCATTGGTAGCCTGTCTATTGGCCTTTGTAGGCATCGAGCTTTGCTATTTAAAGTATGTTCTAAATGTGATACATTGATACTAAGCTTGCTGTTTCAGAGTTTCAAGATCTACTTATGCCGGAATTTAAGGATCAATATCTGACTACTGGTGTTCTTTTAATTAAGTAAAAATAAAGAAAAAAGCATGTTTTTGCAAATTATGTCTCTTCTGTTTCCTTAGAGTAAGAGCCCGTTTGGATTGGCTTAAAAGAAGTGGCTTTTTAGCAGAAATAGCTTTTAAGCCAAAAAACAATAAGCTGGGGTTGACCAGCTTATTGCTTTTGGCTTGTTTTAAAGTTTTAAACTTGTTTTAAGCACTTTATAGCTTTGCCAAACACTGAAAAAGCTAAAAAGAGCTTAAAAGCTGATTTGACCAGCTTAAAAGCCAATCCAAACACCCTCTAAATGTACATTCAATCAGGAGTATTTTGGTTTTGGTGGAACTGTGGAAGTTTGTTGTTTTATCATGAATTTCACATGATCGTTGCAGGTGCTAGCTGACATCATTGATTTACCATGTCGAATTGCGAAAGGATGTAAATATTGTAATAGAGCTGATGCTTCCTCATGCCTAGTTCGATTTGGACTTGACAGGTACAAATCCGAGTTATAAATGCTCTCTATGGAATATATTTTTAGTTCATATTTGGCGAAAAAGGGAATGAGAAGTCCACTCTATTTTGAAAGCCATGTTTGTTTGAAAATTTAAATCAATGATAGATAGGAATTGATGTTGCACTTTTCCTTATGTTTTGAAAACCGTATGCCTCGTGTGTTTTATTTGTGATAAATCAAATTTGACTTCCCTGCTCTAGTATTCATCTGGATAGTATGTGCAGTTGATTTGAACTTTGATTGTGATGGCTAAAATATTTTACCTCGTATTCAATGTGTAATATGGTCAACTTCTACATTTCTTGACCTTTCTGGTTTTTGCTTTCTTTGAAATGCGTAGAGCTGGTTTGTATATAGTAACGAAACTTACAATACTAGGATTAGGGAAAATGACAATGATGATGTTTGTTATATTTTTGCGTGGTCTTTCGACAATCGTGCTGCAATATATGCCTGTAAGATCAATCATTGTATCTAGTTCTTGGCCTATGTTTAGTACCAACTGAAGTTTCTCCTTGGACTTGTTAATACCTGCCTCTCCTAGTTTTGGCAAAACCATATTTAATTTGGGGTTAACAGTACATACTACTACAACCTCGGTGCCAAAGAGAATGGTAGTGTTTGGAGTATGTGGGTCACTGCATTTGATATGAATTCAGATATGGATCTCTTTATGTGTTTAAAGGAAAAAATACGCATAAGAGTACTATATATGAAATATAGCTAAAATTGTTTTGAATTTGATTACATATCGAGACTGCATGAAAGCACTATATATGAAATATAGCTAAAACTGTTTTGAATTTGATTACATAAATAGTAGTCAAACAAAAAGTTGTTCGACTCCTAGACATAGTAATTGTACCAGTCTTTTTGGATGATAGGAGTATATTGGAGTGACAATGATGTGGTTGATTATTGGTACGATGAGATAGGAATCTTAATATTTGAAAAAACAGATCCCATTGTTAATGTGACTGGAATCGTTTTACCTTATACATTCGTAATAATAATAGATTGTAAGGTTCGTGATTCGATTACAAAGAGGTCCTATCTTATGCTCAGCCCTTAAATGTGGAGAAGAGAAATCAAATGGAAAAAACTAGGAGCAAGTATTGTGTAGCAAACAGCAGGATGTTACTTTTCTGTGATTATTTTGACTGGGATTTTAGCATGAAAAATGGTAGTCTTTATCAAAATCTGAAAGTGTTAGTTTTTCTGTACACAGCCAGATATATGCTATTGGTAGTAAGGTTTAGGAGGACATAGATATAGTCTTGATTGACATCTAGCTCTTCACCATACAGGGAGTACCTGGTTGATTTGATTGGGAACCCTGGATGTTTATGTGAACCAGATTCCTCGCTCAATGGCCCATCTTCTATCTCAATTTCTTCACCATTGCGATTTCCGAGATTCAGAGAAGTTGAACCAACAACTGATTTCAGGTCACTTGCCAAACAGTATTTCTCAGATTGTCAATCGCTTAATCTTGTGTTCGAGGATCCTTCAGCAGGTGATCTTTTAAATCTTACCTGCTTGCATGACCAGATACATCTTCGATGCTTATTTTGGTCGTTTCCCCCATGTTAAGCTTGGCCTTTGCAATGACATGATGTGAGATGTTCAGTTTAACACAATTTATAATGGTTTTCTAGCATTAGATGTTCATGTTCCTTAGACCAGTCTTAAGTCTTAACTCAATATTCAATAATTTAGGTTTTCTAGAACTAAAAATTCTCTACATCTTTTACTGGCAACAAATCTACGTCCAAGGTATTCTGTATTTTGAGGATTCATTGTAAAATGAGTATTTTAATACTGGCTGCCAACTTACTACAACCCTCATCATTTATCGGGCTTGAGACCGGCAATGTGAAGGAGCTCAAATAGGCGGAGTTGTTTTAGAAGCTTATGAAGGGGAAAAAAGAGAAGTGTCTTTGCTTTTAGAAAGCCAAGCTGACCTCTTGTATGGTCACTAAGGCCTCCAGACTACACCAGACCCACACTTCTGAACATTTGATGACCCACGATCTTCTTGGCAACTAATTGGTTTCATAATTTCGTCCGTTGACTAGTTCTCTGGCTTAGTGTATGTGACCAAAAGGCTCGACTCAGATTGATGAAATTAAGATGTTGAGAGAGAAATCCGGAGTTTGTGGAAAGAATTGACCGAAAAAAGAAAACAGAAGATTTCTGCGTTTTTTAAAATATTATGGTATTTTCTCTTCTTTCACAAAACCAGACTTAATTTACTTAGAGAAGTTGATTATCAGTAGTGAGTAGTCTCCCTGCCCTGAAGATGGGAGCTTTTCTGATCTTAGTCACTTTTAGCATGTCTATATCTAGAGTCTTTCAGTTTCCTATGCAAATGAAGTACTATTTTTTTGACAAGCTAATTCCGTTGATTTGTGCTTGAATTTTATACCCAACATGCTCTGCTTTAAGGTTTTTAATTAATATTATTTGTTACAGGAGCTGCTGTTGATGGAGATTCAGGACAAACTGACCGAAATAATATGGAGAGAAACAGTGTAGTCCCTAGTTCAAGTAACCGTGATGAAATTTCTCGGTTACCTGTGCCTCCAATTAATGCATGGAAATTGGACAGGGACATGGTTCCTGTGAAGCATGTCCCTCCAGTTGGGCATGGAGATACTCAACCGCTGATGGCATTATCAGACCCAAGAGAAAGAGGGAATGATATGAGGTTTCTTGAGGGAGGAAGTCAATGTGTTCCTGCTCAACAAAGTAGAGACCTTGCCCTTGAAGTAGAAGAATTCGATATTCCCTGGGAAGATCTTGTTCTGAAGGAGCGGATTGGGGCAGGTAATCCCTGCCTGCTGTTTTTTATCTTCCTTCTTAGTGTTGTGCTATGATCATCTCATCACATTTTAGTAATAGTGGGATGCTATGGTATCATAATAGCCTCTTTTGATGTAACTAACACGGTTTATTGTATTTCAGGGTCTTTTGGTACCGTTCACCGTGCTGATTGGAATGGCTCTGTAAGATATTTTCCTTTTAGTTCTGTGCTCTTGATACTGATCCCCCTCTTGAATAAATGTTGTTGTTTTATCTGCCTCTCTCTCTCTTCTTCTTCTTCTTCTTCTTCTTCTTCTTCTTCTTCTTCTTCTTCTTCTTTTTGGGTAGTAATTGCCATGTCAAATTTGAGATATCCCTTTCTGAATTACTCTGTTTGCCTTGCTTTTATTCCTTCATAATTGCATGCTGATGGAAGCTTGCACTTATTAGGATGTTGCTGTGAAGATTCTCATGGAACAAGATTTTCATGCGGAGCGATTCAAGGAATTTTTGCGGGAGGTAATCTAGGGATCTCCCAATCTCCTCAACAAATGACAAGAAAACTGGATGAAAGAGAAAAAAGGGTGTATGAAGATGAGAATGAGTGGATGTCAGTTTTATCATGTGTTTCCCCTAGACCAACTCCACTAACTTGGCTTACCTTTCATTTTTTTAGGTTGCAATTATGAAGCGATTGCGACATCCAAATATTGTGCTTTTTATGGGTGCTGTCACTCAGCGACCAAACTTGTCCATAGTTACAGAATATTTATCAAGGTTATCCTGGTAACTCCTCCAAATAATCAGACTTTTTATTTTTCAGTTTAGCTGACGGTGCCAATGTCGCAATTGTATTACAGAGGTAGCTTATACAGACTTCTTCATAAACCTGGTGCGAGGGAGGTTTTGGATGAAAGGCGTCGGTTGTCTATGGCTTACGATGTGGTATGAATGCTTCCCTACTCTGCCACATTTTATTTATGATCGGGGGCTAATTTCGTAATATCATCTTGTGCAGGCAAAGGGAATGAATTATCTACATAAGCGCAATCCTCCCATTGTTCATAGAGATTTAAAATCTCCAAATCTTTTAGTGGACAAAAAATATACAGTGAAGGTGAAAAGTGCAATTTATCTTCTCAAAAAAAAAGATTTATCTTTATCTACTGATACAGTTCTAGACTTGCTCAATCAGAGTAGT
>MCJB01002314.1:2841-18300 GCA_002018475.1 Nicotiana obtusifolia | reverse complement strand
AAACCCAACACACACACACACAAAAAGAATTGACTTGAAGATATTGTTATATAACTAATAGCATGTTTGACCAAGAATTTTCAAGGTCAAAAGCACTTTCTTCTTTTTCAAATTTAAAGTGTCTGACCAAGCTGTTTTAGAAGAAGGAAAATATGCTTTTGAGTAAAGCAGTTTTGAAAAAGTAGAAAAAATTAACTTCTCAACTTTTAAAAAAAAATACATTTAGAAGTACTTTAAAGTTTGATCAAACACTAATTGTTGCTCAAAAGTGCTTTTTAAATTAATTAGTCAAACATAAACTGTTTTTTACCAACAGTTGTTTTGAGAAAAAATATTTCTAATTTACTGGATTTGGTTACTTAAAACAACAAAGTTTGGTCACTTCGTCTAAGAAAAATTAGTTTGGTTACTCAAAACGTCATATTCCGGAAGGTTCCTATAATATTTATGCCCAAAAGTGACAATGTGTCATCGAGATGAACTTTATTAGAGCTCAAAATGATAAAATGAAATTCGGCAATTCTAAGTGGCAACTTTCTATAAAATATAATTGGAAAAGAAAATAAAATAAACTGTTAGACACTTAGAAATGACCCTCTACTCCACTTCATTTACTCTTTCATAATTTTCCATTGAATAATTTTTTAATCCTAACCACATCTTATAAAATGTCCAAAAAGTTAGAAAGATACAAATAAGAATCATTTAGCAGGATTTATTAGCTGTTTTTTGATGCATCATTGCTTACCAAAAACAGAGACTCCACAAAGGAAGCTAGTTGGTTGAGGGTACAAGATTTAAGCAAAAACTACAAAAGAAGCAACAGCACTAAAGAAAGAAGACACAGTATTAAGGAATCGAATATAGAAATAATGACAGCGACTAAAAAGTTTCAAGCTATAAAGCATGAAACACTACTAAAATGCCTCCACCACTCAACTCATTTCCTCTCAATCCCTCCCTTAGAACTTCCAAATCTTTCCCAACTGTCTCTAACCCAACGATTTCATCAAATTACATATCTGAACTACCTGACTTGGAAGGAATTCTCTGTCAGTCTTAAAAAATCACGGCCTACTTCCTTGGTTGATGGTTCAGTACCTCGCCTACCTCCTACATATCAAGAATATCGTTTGATACTACCACGCTAAGTTGGATAAAACGACACCTTTTGGCCATCAGTTCTTGATTCTCTGCTAAACTTTGCAAGCGAAACTTCTAAAGAAGCATGTGATATCTCAGCCTCTCTTTATCTTGATCAATTGTTTTGTTATATTACCTAGGACAGTATGAGCAGAGTCCCTAAAGTGTTTTTCAGTAGGTTCTGGTTGGAAAATGTGGAGTAAGTCTGAGGGACAGAAGGAGATATGCTAACTCACCTTCCCAATTTCTCATTCCACTCGGAGCAAGAGAAACTTCAGAACAGCCGAACTTGGTGAACCAAAATACAGAAAGCTAATACTCCACTGATGCAAGTAACAATCAAGAATTGTACACCATGTATGTTTATTATCAACTTCATGTCAAAGAATCCTGGTAAAATAACACTATTCATCAAGCAATCATAATCATAAAAATCACCACAAGGTTCCATACCTGGAACGAGAATCTTGAACGAGCAATGTCATTCCAGTCCAGGACTCTCAAAAGAAGCCCCATACTCGCCTCCAGTGCCGCAAACCTGCACATTTCACAACTTAAAAGAGTATATATTAGCAGGATATATCTGCAAATTATGCCTTCAAATCTTCTTAGTGTAGCAAATTAGCAGTGAAAATTGCAGATGAACGAGAGGGGGATAGAAGAAAAGAATCAGTGGAAAGTAATTATGCACTAAAAATGTTATAATCAAATCATTCAATATTATGTCCCATCAGCTAAACTATGGCTAGTATCGCAAACGCACACTGAAGGAAGGGTACTCTTTCCTAAAAACTATCATTCTTCGGCTGGCCAAAAGGAGACTCATCATTTGGCCACTTATCGACACCAGAACTTCCAGCTTCCTGCAAGGGATCTATATCCCACAACACATCTGACAAACCGGCGCTAACTCCAAAGTCCGGGACATCATAGTTGCTAAGACTACCCCTAAACTCAATGCCAGTACTTGACATACCAGCACTGGCTTCAAAAACCGTGCTCCATACTTCCTCTTCTTTCACCATACTTTCAATACCTGGTGAGGAAAATCCTAAGATGTTCTTCTCCTTTGCCAACTCCTCCGGGAAAGAGACAAAGCAGTCAGGCATGACTTCTAATTGAGGGCTAGCTACATTCTTCCCCTCAAAATGAGAGTCTTCGGGGTTAAAGTTCAAAGCTCCTTCTATAACCCGTTCTTGATTTTTAAAAAGCATTGCTTCTGCACCAAAACCAGTTTCAGGAAGTTGTTGATGCACAACCAGATTGAAGTCGGGGTTCTCAAAGGATGTAACCAGGTCTTGAAAATCAGGCATGTACTTGACTATCTGCCCTTCGATGGAAGACTCCACTCTATCCTGATCGTGTGGCTGATGTTTAACGAATTTCCTCTTTGTTCTTGGAGAAGTAATTTTTCCTTGTTCCTTCATCTGCCGAAGACGAGCCAAGAATGTGGGATTCTGAAACACCTTGGCCAAGAATGAAACCATCCGTTTCTGTCTCAGTTCTGCAGTCCGAAGCTTTTCATCAACAGCTTCCATTTGTTGGACCGTCCCACGCTGCTGCTGCTGCAATTCAATGACTTCCTGCATCATCAAACTCTTCTCCTTCCTCAGTTTCTCTATCTCATCCATTGCACCTTTCCCTGCTTCAGCAGATGAACTCCCTGCCTGATGCGACTGAGGTGATCTTCGCCTCTGTATGTTCTTCAACAAATGCCTCTTTCCTCTCAAGAACCCTTCATTCGCAAACTCCCACCTGTCAGCATCAACTTTGCGAAATCCCTGGACAAAATTGCCCAAAAAAATGATTTAAAAAAATGAATTATAGAAGCCAGCATGCCTACAACATGAGAATACATTCATTGTTCATATAACACAATGAAATCTTTACACAAAACCAGATGGTAGCTGTCAAATTTTCATGAGTTCCAGAAGCTGCATTACACTAGAAATACACAATCAGTACATCTTTTGCAATAAAAACCGTATATATATATATATTTAAAAACTGTAGAAAGCTTAAACAATTTGTTTAATCAAAACCTCAGAATTCTACCTGCAGAATTTGATGAACCTCCCAAATTCAGCAGATTAATGCAGAGAGATGCTCTCAGCATCTTAGCTTTATCTACAAGGCCATTCACGAACAGCGCAATCTCTTTATCATTTTCCTTAAGATCCAACACTTTAAAATCCGCCAACCATCTCAAGAAACATCCATTTACACAAGGTACCAAAAAACCGATAAACTATTAAGAAAAATCGTTTCTAATGTTATTTACAACTGCAGCACACTACGAATTACAACAAGAGAAAACTATTTACATTGACATTTCAAAAAACATCATCACCGTTCCAAATTATTACAACAACTAGTACTACTTCGCCTCTATCTCAAGTTGGGTCGCCTACATGAATCTTCACTGACCGTGTTATTACAACATAAAATTTACAAAAAGTGAGGGAAAAAACAAAGATACATGAAAATCTCCAACAACAATTACATACAAGGTAAAAGAATTAACAAAGAAAGGGAAGGCAAGAGTTAGAGAACTAGAGTACTAACACATCAGCCAAATATTCTTGGCTTTGTGCTAAGGTGATACCCACATAAGTATTTAGCTGTCTCACAAAGCTGGAGAAATTGTTGTGCTTGAAATTCTTTGGAAGAATCATTCTTGAAAACTCCACTGGGTCCCACACTACAAAGCTTTCTCCTTTACTACCCCAAGAAATGATAAAATCCAATGAAGAGTCATCAACTAAATCAAAAGTCTTTGACAAAAATGGTGGAATTTGTGTCCCATGTAAACACTCCATAGGCTGCACCACACCTAATCCTTCCTCCCCAGCTGAAAAAGCTTCGAGATTGATAAAAGGAGAAGATGGGGCCTCAGAAAACGCAGCAAATTCAGGGTCCATAGTAATACTCTGTGGTGGCAGTGTATCAGATTCTGACCCAGGAGCGCGAAAATTTGGGGTTTTATCAAAAGGATTCATATGATTTTTTTTCAGAACAATATAAAGATTGGATTTTTATGGATCAAAGAGAGAGAATTTCCTAAAGGGTGTTCGATAAAATGAAGGACGGTGAAAAAAAAGGGGTTTAAGAGAGGTTTATATAGGTAACGCCGACATAGAAACAAAGAAATATCTGAAAGCAGCAACTGTGTTAGGTCGGTTGAGTAATTCATTTGGAGTGACATTTTCTTGTATTGTATGGTTCTCTGAAAATGGAAAAGATTTTTGAGGAACCGACCCAGGTTATTTCTTACGTTGTGGAGGAGGAAGAAGAGCAGGTGGGGTCCAGTTTAAGCAAAGAAAATAACTAAAGAAGCAGATATTTTTGTGAAAGAATTTGAACTTTGTTGGAATAATTTGAAGAGTAGTAATATTGAATTCAAGAAGAATGGTGAGTTGGTCACGGTTGTGATGGGAGATAGAATTTTTTTCATCATTAATCAGAAGTTTTGGACTCGAACTTTGAGTATAAAACTCATGTTAAAGAGTGTTTAGCCTTTAATAGGATATACGTGATGAGAGTTCACTTAACACAACTTTGATTGAAACTTGAAAAAATAAGTTTTTAAAGATGGAATGAAAAATGACTTTTGAAAATTGAAATTGTGTTTGGACATGCATTTTACTCGAAAAAAATTTAAAGTTTTGTGAGTAGAAAACTTCAAAAACTTCATAAAGTACTCTAGAGCTGTTTTTAAATTTGAAGATTTTAATTTTAAAATCAAAACCAAAAAGTAGTTACAAACTATAAATAACTAAATATTTTGAAAAAAAATTTGAAAAAAAATTCCAATTTTTATGGCCAAAACGGGAGCTTCGTCAAGGCTTTAATGTGATATAGGAAAACAAGAATAGTGAGTTGGTCAAAGGGAAATGGAGATATTGAAAAGAAGAGTTTATAGTATTAAATTAAAGGAGTTGTGTGTTTGTGGGGTGCCACTATTTGTCTTCTGCATTAAGCAAAACTTTACTACTGTGCAAAAAAGAACATTAGTGGCCAATGAAAATAGGGAGGAGTCCATTAATTTCAATGCACGTGCACTTGTTAATATCACCTGCAAGCTGTAGCCTCATTTCATTGGCTGAAACTTAGATTCTTTCTCATCTTGTCTGCTTCTAGATGGAAATTATCATTTGATGTCTTTCAATGTTTTTCTTTTCTTTTTTCCTTGGCATAATACACATTTTGCCGAGATACCCCAATTTTTTATACGTTCAATCTTTTCAAAGTGTATCTATTATCACACTCCGATCAAAGGGTGACAGTCATGACACAAGAGAAAGTGATGTGTCTTAAACACATTTTAAAAAGATTAGTGTTTAACTTTAGTTTCGGATAACAATTGAATTTATACGTGCTTTTAAGGATACGTGATTTAGTTTGACACAAACATGAAGAAGGATACCTACTTGCTTCTTCCACCCATGTAGTTGGATCCATAGAGTTTTGCACCCGGGATCGTGACAGAGATGAATGGTGTTTTAGGGTCATGAGGGTTGGGGAGGAATTGGGGGGAACGGCGGCGTCAGCCATTGAAAAGGAGAAGAAGACAGCGGCGGTGCTAGGTGGAGGGGGGCGGCAGCGCTAGGTTTAGGGGTATGTAAGCCCTAGGATCAAGGCTCATAATGATATCATTTAGAATTATTATTTTTGGTAGAATAATAATTTCATTCCACTAGATGTGTTTATATAATAATTACAAAGGGGAGATAACATAAAATATAAATAACTCTACTCTAACTACATAACATAAAATATAAAGAACTCTACTCTAAATAGACATCTAGTCTATATAATACACATTTTGCCGAGGTACTACAATTTTTTATACATTCAATCTTTTCAAAGTGTATCTATTATCACACTCTCCAATCAAAGGGTGACAATCATAACACAAGAGAAAGTGATGTGTCTTAAACACATTTTAAAAAGATTAGTGTTTAACTTTAGTTTCGGATAACAATTGAATTTATACGTGATTTTAAGGATACGTGATTTAGTTTGATACGATAATGAATAATATAATGGAAATTAAAGTCAATAAATAAATGGAGAAGAAATGCAAACCACAAGCCTTGGATAATCCTGGCATTGACTGATTCTTCCAAGATGAACAATAAATATAAATGGAAGCAGACGAATAAAGTAATGCATAAAATAATAAAAGCAGACTTCTTTTCTTTGTATTGACGATTGTTTCGTGAGATGCCTTTGAATAATTACGTTGCCCCTTTATGTAGTATGGGGATAATCTTTTATACAAGGCAAGAATCTGTTTACAAGGTAAAATATCTCTTGATTTGCTGATTTAACGATCTTATTGATTGATGCCGTGATTCTCGCCGAGATGCTTACTTATCACGGAATTTTCGATCCTTTTGTTATTCAAATTTGATAACTTACCCTAGGACATTTTCCGGAATTGAGCTCGATGGACTCATCTCGGGCACCATGGCTTCGTATTCTGATTCGATGTTATTCGGTCTCGATTTTCGATCTTTAGTACCTCGACCCCGATTTATCGAACAGTAATCATAATTGATACCAACCATATAAACTCGAGCTCGATTTGTCCATACGTAGGCGATCCCGAATTTGACCCCCTACAATACAATTAGATATATAAAAGATTGCTCGTGGTAAATAAGTGTGTCACATAAATTTGATCTTAAGCTCGGGGTAAACTATGTATTCTATCTTTTTTCTTGGATACATTATTTGCCCACTCTAAACTTGTCCCGACAATTCCCAGAAAAAGATTGTAGTAAAATTTTCTTATACACCTAATTTTGCCACGTTTTACCTCTTATTCTTGTTTGACGTGAATCTAACTTTAGTGAAATGACATGATAAATATAATGTTATTGACCTAGAAAAGAAGGTTGAGAAGAAAATAAATTTTTTAATTTTATTTTTACCTTTCTTATCTAAGTATAATCTTCTTTTTTTCTTCTGATTGTTAGACCACCAACCTAAAAGTACTTTTTTCTTCTCTCCCATTAACAACAGAATATTTGACTAGAAATCTATTCAGACAACAACACTACTCTTTCCATTAAAGAATCTCTTCACCCTCGTCTCCTAACTCCATTTTTTATTTTCTGTAGTCACTCACCCTTTCTTACCACTCTGATGGGGAAAAAAAAAGTAGAAACGGGGGGAAATATCAAAACAAGATTATTAGGTAAATTTACGTATAAGGCGCGTGAACAATATTATTCAATATCAATTTGAAGGGCATTTGTTCCACTTCGAACACATATAAGAGTATGGGGTCTCACACAAATTTAGATGAAAGGGGCTACTAGGATAAGTCTAGGAGGCAATTTATAGATATATTTTTCAATTTTTCTTGAGCATGGTAATATTGATGTATGGCTTAATTATTCTTTATCATATATTGGTCAAGGCAAAGGGACTTGTGTAACGACTCGATCGGTCGTTTTGAGCTCTAGCGCGTCGCTCGATGGTTTGAGGCCTTGAGTAACTTCACTTCATGTTTTATGACTTGTACGCGTAGTGTATTGCCAGAGTTGGAACAGGGCTTACATGTGTTATGAGGTATATTGCGGGCATCAGATTCGTGAAATTGCAGCTATTATGGTCGGAGGATGTTATTATGGGCATGTGAATCATGTGGTGCATGGTATGAATTCGCAAAGGTGTATGATCATGTTTTGGTACAGTGTGTAGTGATTGATACGGTGTCCGTATGTTAGAATTAGGTCTTGTAGAAGAATTCGGAGGTTGGAATTTGGTTCTAAGACTTATTCACTAAATAAAACGGAGGATCTGCAGTCTAGCTCGAGCTAAGTGCTCACGTGGGTTGTGGCAGCACGGATAGGTACACGAGGTGTTAAACGGTGATTTTGGACAACTTCGGAGCAGTTCTTAGCACGTTCGAGGACGAACGTATGTTTAAGTAGGGGAGAATGTAACGACCCAACTGGTCGTTTTGAGCTTTAGCGCGTCGCTCGGCAGTTTGAGGCTTTGAGTAGCTTCACTTCATGTTTTATAACTTGTACGCATAGTCAGAATCGAATTTCGGGGAGTTCGGAGTTGATTCAGATGGAAAATTCTAATTTCGGAAGCTTTAAGTTGGAAGAATTGACTAAGGTTTGACTATTGAGTAAACGACCTCGAAATCAGAATTTGAAGGTTCCAATAAGTTCATATGATGATTTCGAACTCGGGCGTGTGTTCGGGTTGAGTATCGGGTGGTCCGGGAGCATTTCAACGCTTATTATAGTAAGTTGGCAATTTGAAAGTTTTAGAATTTCGTAAGTTTGGTTTGAAGTGGACTATGATGTTATCGATGTCTATTTGAGGTTCCGAGCCTTGGAATAGGTTCGTGTTGTGATTCATGACCTGTACGCAAAGTTTAGCGTCATTCCGGAGTGTTTTGTTAAGATTAGGACGCGTTCGCCGAAGTTTGAATGTTTGAAAGTTTAAAGAAGATTTTGATCGTCGATTCGTAGTTTTGATGTTGTTTGTTGTGATTTGAGGCTTCGAGCAGGTTTGTGTCATGTTTTGGGGCTGGTTGGTGTGATTGGACGAGATCCTGGGGGCCCCGGATGTGTTTCGGGATGGTTTAGGGCCATTCCTCCTTGTTTTGCTGCTGCTGTTGCTGATTCTGATTTTGTTCTTCGCGAATGCGAAGGGATTCACGCATTTTCGAAGAAGAAAAAATTGATGGCTGCCTTTTATGTTACACGGACGTGAAGAAGAGCAGAGGGGCAGGGGGATCCTACCTTATGCGAACACGACAAGGCAGTTGCGAACGCGGTGAGTTGGGTTGGCAGTGTTCCCTTCGCGAACACGGAAAGACAACCGCGAACCGATGGAGGGGTTCCAAAGTGGGGGCAATTGGCCATCGCGAACGCGTGAGCTTGAACGCGAACGCGATTCTATGTTTTGTCAAGCATTCACGAATTCGGCCTTGGGCTCGCGAATGTGATGAAGGACGGGCCTAGGCAGATTGTTTTAAGTCGGGCTTTTGCTCATTTCATTCATTTTATCTCTTGGTTTCGCGATTTTGGAGGGCTTCCAGGGGAGATTTTCATCATCTATTGCAAGGTAAGTAATTCCCGCATATTGTTAGCTAACTACATGGATTCTACAAGGATTTAAACATGAAAAAATTAGTAGAAATTTGGGATTTTGGTAGAAAACCTAGAATTTGATATTTTTGGATTTTTATCACGAAATTGGACATGGAATTTTGGATAAATTATGCATTTGAGTTCGTGGCATTATGGGTAAAGTTTATCTTCGAAAATTTTCGGAAGCCGGGCACGTGGGCCCGAGGGTTAACTTTATTGATTTTTCGAGCGGAGTTGGAAATTATTATAAATTGATTAATTAAAAGCATTGGAGTATATTTTGATTTATTTGCACATTGTTTGACTAGTTTCGGAGCGTTTGGCTTTGAGTTGAGGTGTTAGAGAGGCGTTGGAGCCGGTTATGGAACTTTTGAGCGAGGTAAGTCTCTTATCTAACCTTGTGAGGGAGAAACTATCCCCTAGGTGATGTAATTGTTATGTGCTACTAGTTGTGGGTGCTACGTACGCCCACAAGGTGACGAGAGTCTGTACGTAGCTAAAGCATGTTTATGCCCGTGTAGACTTAGGACTTTATCATATAATATTTGATTATTTGAACTCATTATGATGGCTTAATTAATGAAAATTATAATTGAACTTGAATTTTATATATATATATATATATATATATGGCCAAGCCTTACCATCCTTGAGTTGTTGGCAAGTTATTTGAGAAACGGTAAAGGTTATATTCACTTTGTGCTCATGTACTGTATTGTAAGCATGTGTCTCGTAATTTGATAATTTTCTTCCTTTTTTGTGGAGCGGGCCGAACGCCTCGGCAATATAATAGATGCATCTATGGTTCGTGCCACTCGACCCTCGGCAGTGTACACATTATTCGGGTTGGGGCCATACGACCTCGGCATAATCGTGAGTTATATCGCTAGCAGTCCGAACATTCACGAAATTATATTTTCACTGATGCCTGAAATTTTATGTGGTATTCCTCATTCCTTTGATATTGGCACTTGATATTTTTCGAGCTGTTGAGATAGGATACAAGATCGAGAAGTTTATATCATTAAAAGAATTTTGAAAGAACATGTTGTATTATTATTGTACTCCTTTGTAAATGCTCATGCACCTGTGGTACCGAGTTCTGGGGATATTCTAGTTGATGCTTACGGATTCGCATATTATTATCACCTTCTGTTTTTATGCGATACTAATTATGCATGTACCCGTCATTTTAAGGGCGTAAATTTCTTTATTTAATAAAATTTATGATTTCGAAAATAATAAATGGACAATTAACGTGATAGCTCAATATTGACTTGCCTAACAGTGATGTTGGGCGTCATCACGGCATGTAGTGAGTTTTGATCGTGACAACTTGCTTAGTTCTTCAATCGACATATTAATAAGATATTATGTATTCTATTCTTCTCTAAGTATTCTTGTTTCAATTTTGAACTATGAGTTTGTAGTTATCTAAAGATGGTGACAGTGTATATTTAGCACACACACGCTAAGTATACTATATAATAAGTTTATACTTAGTATAGTCTAAACTCATCAATTATACACTTATTATACATTATACACTTGGCATATGAAAATTATACATATACACAATGTCGTCTTCTCCATTACCAGAGTGTACAGTGTATAAAAGTGTACATTAATTATATAGACTTTGAGTATTTGAGTATAAATTATTATACATGATACACTCATTATACACTTATAATACACTGATTGTTCATTGTTATGCTTGTAGGCCTTTCAGACGAAGGTGTGATATGAATCTGAATGCGGAAGATAAGAAATCAAAAATAAAGTATAAAATTTGAGAATAAATCCAACAACGTAGTAATTGCAAAACAATTGAAATATTCAATCACCCAATAATTACATAACAAAGTGAACTTAAATTATACTTATTTACCGAACGGACTAGTCAGGACTGGACACGAAAAAAAACAGCCCGCCCGATTAGTGGTGCGGGCTGGATAGTGAGCTAACTAACTGGACTACTAACGGGTTGGGATTTTCGGGTTAATTAGGGCCCGTCTGGGTTCGGGCTTAGCGGATCCGGACCGGGCCGTTTTCTTAGTGTATTATGATTTTCTTATTTAATGTAATTGATATTTAAGTGTTTGCAAACTATTAATTAAGGAAAAAAATATTTTAAGGCATAAAATTAAACTTTAAAAATTAAAGTTTATAGTTTTAAATTTAAAATTTGAATTTTAAAATTGAAAGTAAGAGGCTACAAAAAATTATTTAATAAGACCAAATTGAAAGGATCAAACTCTGAAGGCTGTCGTTTTATATTTGCATTGAATAATAAATAATACTTCAAATTAATTTGCAAGTCCTATTTTGATTTTTTATTTTGAACTTATAAATTAAAAGTTTACAATAATTATAAAAAATAAGAAAGAGTACATCACATGCTTTGCATTATTTTCTTAAGTTCATCCATGTCAACATTAGGTTCTTGATTTCCGGCATTGCTTGAATTGGAACCACAAATTATTATATCTCCAATTTCTTGGTCCTCCGTTTCATCTATCTCTTCACGCCCTTGATTTTGCCATTCTGATATTATCCAATCTCTGAAGCACACTAGAACTTCTAAAGTGTTGCCACCCAATGAATGACGGGTATCTCTAGTTGTTGCCTTGCTTGGCTAAATGCTCTCTCTGATGCGACTGTTGAAGTCGGCACACTTAGCACGTCTCGAGCCATGGCCGAAAGAACAGGAAATTGATTTGAGTTGCTCCTCCACCAACCCAGCGGTAGAAATTCCTTTGTGTGGAGCTCTGGTGACTTTTGCAAGTAGAATTTGAGTTCATCAATATTCCTGCTGCTGGTTTGTTGATGCTCTCCTAGTGTAGACCAAATCAAATAATCTTTAACACCATCATTATCCTCCAAAGCACCGGATGCAGATGTTGAAACTAAACTGAAGGAATATTTGCATCTACAGCAGCAGAAGCATCAACAATGTTAGCATAATAATTATATAAAGTTTGTAAATGTTTGTGTAGATCGGAAATACAAGTTTCAACATCAGGGGTTTCAGTTGGTCCAATACCATATAAACATATAAAACAGCGATTAATTCGACAAGCGGCCATTTTGATAGAAGGGTTTATAATAGTACCAATTAGGTAAATATGGGAAATTGGATAGAAATATTTCTTAAATTTTTCTAGCTTAAATACAATAACAGAACTATATCCTTCTTTCTTCTTGAAATTATGGAGTATAAGAGAAATTTCATCAATATGAACTAAACCATTTGCAATAGTAGGATAATAAGCTCCAGAAAACTCAAGTGTAGCTACATAAAAATTTTGTAAAAATTTTACAACATCTTCAATGACATCCAAAGTTCTAGATGCTAACAAACGGTTAGGATCGGTACGGTGAGAATTAGCAACTTCAGTTATAGGCATTTTATATTTATAATAACATCTTAAGAATAAATAAGTATAATTCCACCTAATAACTATTTCTTCAAGCATGAGTATTGGTTTTAGTCCGTATTGTACACATTTATCCTTAAATGCATTTAATCTAGCACTTCTATTATTTCCTTGAATTACACCAACAGCTCTTCTAACTAAAGTGATATCATTTCTAAATAATTCAAGGCCACTATTAACAATTAAATTATAAATATTACATGCGCAACTCACATGAAATATTTCAGGAAGTGGTGGGTGTAGAGGCAATTTTAATAGTGTAATAGCAGAATTGTTGTTAGAAGCATTATCAAATGACATACACAAAACTTTTTTCTGAAAGAATGTAAAATATAGCAACTTGATGGATAGTATTACTTATAAATGCACTAGTATGACTTTGATCTTCATCATATTTATAATACGTTTATGGCATGTAACAGTTAAATAATCATTTCTATTACCAACATGACCAATATCAAAAGTAAGTGAAACTCTACAATAAAGACTAGCGAACGAATAACGGATATATATTTGTTATTGTCCAAAAAGCCTAAAGATATCAACTCTACAAGTTCTTCTAGGAATATCTCTAAACAAAGGATTATAAATTCTTTGAATATAAGTAACAAGATATGGTAAAGCAGCAAAATTAAAAGGTAAATAACCTAAAACAATCATTTTAGCTAATTCTTCCCGATCTTTCATTATATCGTATTTACCCATTAAATCGCCAGTACTCGGGTTAAGTTTTTGTTGGCCACCTTCCTTATCAGCATCCCATGCAATAGGGTAGTTATCTACCATGTGCCTATGAAGTTGACCCGTTCCTCTTGCTTACCTCCCGTCCCATATTTATAAACTTCCTTGCAAATTTGAGATCTTACATAATTTTATCTCCTTCTAGTCTTTCAAAAAAAATTCAACACTTACTTCTTAATCTTCGATTCTTCTAAATAGGGAGGGGAGGCATACATGTATTACCACGACCTCCACCCCTAGTATTTTGAGCGGTACCAGGTATAGATGGTGGTCTTTCAAGATTATCAAGTGATTGAATATCATCTAAATTATCATCTATGCCATAATCTTCTTGAAGTTGCTCATAATCTACATTTAAATTTTCAGGTGAACTTTCAGAAATATGTGTAAAGCTCTAGAAGAACCAGCATCACCTCTTGATCTTTTAGGATTTTTACTCTTACTACAACCACCCCTACTAGTACACGCTTTTTTAGCTGCTCTAAATATAACCATTATGCAAATTAAATTAAAAAATTAAATTAATAATTCTAAATAATAAAATAAAAATATATACCAAAGAATAGAAAGAGATCGAACGAGTGTACCAGGATTCCGAATGCTGCACTAAATTTGATATCACACTTCAATTGATATTTGATGATATTGATACCACACTTCACTTGAATACTTGATATTTGATAATTATAATTTTGTATTGACTAAAGCAAATATTTGATGAAACTTGAAATAATAAGTAATTGAGAACTTGAGAGCAATAAGCAATATTACCAAGAGAGAATTGAGAGAGAATTAGAGGAGTAAGAGAGTACATTGTGAGAAAAAATGAAGAAGATGGGAGGGGGGCTACTTATAGTTTTTAAAAGGTTAAAATTATAATTTATCAATTATTAGGTGTGGGAGAGCCAATTTCTTAAGGGGTAGGCCGAAATGGCCAAAAATGCAAAAATGGTCATTGCCCAACGGTCATTTTTGAATTTGACTGTTGGTAACTGTCAAAACAAAAATTGTCTAATGGTAACCGGGTTGTAGCCCGGTAAAAACCCAGTAGTGGGTAACCGGGTTACGGGGCACCGATTACCAAAAAAGTTCACGCCCGTCCGGCTCCACCACTAACCCTCCCCAACCGGTCTCACCCGCTAGCGGATCGGGCTGAACCGGGTCGAATCGGATTGTCAGTGGGCTGGCCCGGCCCGACCCGTTTAACATGTTTAACCTAAACTATAGGAATATCTTCAAGTGATTGAAGAATACACTTTGAATAAGTTGTCATCAACAATGGCAATCCACATATTACACGTCTCTAAAGAGACCTCATCGTTCATAAAAAAATAGTCTCCCTAAAATGAAAGTCTTAAGTGCTATTTATATTGGAGTGAGTATTTGACTCAAATGACCAAACTACCCCTAAGCTAATTCTAAGGAATTAAGTGTAGTCACTTATTATAAATATACCCTCCAATTATATGTAGTCTTCAATTGATGGCAAATTACATATATAGCTGTTAGAATATATGCGCAACGCTAGAGGGGGGGGGGTGAATAGCGTTTTAAAGAACAATTGCAAATTTTCGCAATAAAGATATGTAATTGATAATGTAAGTGCGAAAATATGATTGCAATAAATAAATTGCGGAATGTAAAGAGAGAGCGTACACCCGATATATAGTGGTTCACTACAACTTGTAGCTAGTCCACTCCTCAAGATCACACTTGAGTATTTCACTATCTCTGTTAAGCTTACGGGTGCTTAACAAACCGTTACAACAATCACGAACACTTGAATCCCACAAGTTTCGTGAATCAACAAGGAAGACACTCTTCCTTACAACAACAAGGGACAACTTCCCTTAAGTGTTTGACAACACAAATTTCACTCAAAGTATAACTCTCACAAGAGTAGATGAAGTGAATAAAATTATAGCACTTGAACACAACTTTTGATCTTCAAGATATGGCTCAAAAATAGCTTAATTGTATATGAAAGCTTGAAGAAATTAATCTCTTGATTT
>MCJB01002312.1:17566-23131 GCA_002018475.1 Nicotiana obtusifolia | reverse complement strand
GCTCGTAGGGCAAAAATCGGCCCCTTGAAGTCCTGTTATCCGTGTCTTAGTCATCCTTTGATTTTTCTCTGCTTTTCTCCCGTCCTTTGGCCAATGATGTAGAACCGACCTGTTCATCTTCGATCCTTATCTTTGACTTGTACCTGCTGTGTACATCTGCCCAAGTTGTTGCTTGAAACTCAAGCAGGCTCTCCTTCAGCTTCCGGGAAGCGTCTGAACTTCTTGGATTCAACCATTTGGTGAATGTTTCAGCTGCCCATTCATCCGGGACGGCCGGGAGCATCATTCTTTCTTTCTAGAATCGAGTAAAACTCTCATAATAATTTAGATTCTCCATGGGCGATCCTGAATATGTCGGTCTTCCGGGATTACACTTTTCTGGCCCCCGGCATGAGCCTTAATGAAAGAATCCGCGAGCATCTCAAAGGAATCTATGGAATGCTCGGGTAATAATGAATACCACGTTAGAGCTCCCCTCGTGAGAGTTTCTCCAAAGTTCTTTAGCAACACAGATTCAATTTCGTGACGAACTAAATCATTTCCTTTCACCGTTGTCGTGTAGGTAGTAATATGCTCCTGCGATGAAGTTCCATCATACTTTAGAATTTCAAGCATTTTAACCGCTTCAGGATTAGTTCGGGTGCCGCACTCGGCTTGTATGGTAATTGAACATACTTCTTTGAGTTCGAGCCTTTCAACACTGATGGCGCACTTGGGATTTGGTCTATGCGGGTGTTCAATTCCCTCATGAATCGTAAAAGTTCATTCTTGAACGGATCGTTTTCGTTGTTGAGATCGGATCTTCTCCCCCCAGCCTCGTCGGAGCCAACATCACCCTTGGGAGTGTTGTTATTGACTCTCTGTGTTGTTTGATCTGTGGGAACAACAGGAGGAATTGGATCTCGTTTGTTTGCATTATTCAAAGCTTCGGATATTGCCTGTTTCAGTTCCGTCATAACCTGGTCCTGCCGCGTGAGATGACCTAGAATGATTGCCTGTTGTTCTCGCAGGACACTCATCGAATCCACGACATGTTCCGCATCAGCATCATCTGGAGTTGTATCCCGAACCTGTTGAGGGTACTGCCTGTCATGCACTAGCGTGGTGTCATTCTCCTTATTGCGGGTATCACTGATTGAATCCTCGAAATGAGGGAGATCCCTTCGAATTTCAGAGTTGTGCGTGTCGTTAACAGTGTTATGTATCATTTTTTATGATTTTTTCTAAGACAAAATAATCAAATCGCGTTAGTAAAAAAGGCAAGGATCAATTTAATTGCACGGCTATCTAGGCCCCATGGTGGGCGCTAAACTGTTTACCCGTAAAACGTTACAATTAAATTTATACGTGGTTGCTAGACAAGTGAACTAATTTGATCCTGAAATAATGCAATAATTGAAGAAATGTACAATACTTAGCCTTGAAATATAGACGAAACAACAGAGATAACAATTCCAGGAACAAAGTTTTCGGGCACAGCAATGGTAAGACCAGAAAACAAGAAAGTAAGATTATATTGAGCTTTGTATAGAATGTAGTATAAGTATTCCCAGAAAATTTGTGTCCTTTAGAATGATAATTGAGCTAACTATTTATAACTATGTCTAGGGAATGAGGTCTTAGGATTATGCCCTCCTTTAATGTCAATTATGAGGGTCATTGATGAAGATGTAACGGTGAACATAAATGTCAAATTCTCTATAACGAACCGTCGCTCTTAATGCTACAGAATATTCCCTAGTAAATGCTACCGGGCGCAGAGCATTTACTGCACCATTATGACCGTTATCCTTTCTGATGACAAGCGGAACGGCTGCATCCGGTCTTCGGCCATCCCCATCTTGGCTTCCACGTGTCCTCCTTTTAGACAACCACGTGTCATATCATATTTTACCCTATATAATTAAATGAGAAGTATCAATGATACTATTTTGTTATGAAGCAACAAAGATTGATCAAATTATCAAGTCTTGAAGACAGTCATTTTAACCATTTTAAGGATGGTTAAGCCCGCACCTTTCGCCAAAGAATTAAACTGCGTATATAAGCTAAATACTACTTTATATGGTTATATTATATTTGAACACCCTTAGTACAGTTTAAAGTTTGTCCTTTTTGTTTGCCAAAACAAACGGAGACCATCACGTATGGTCTATTCATTTTTTTTCAATCTAAAAAATTTCCTAATAAAATAACTCTAAAAACTTAAAATTTATGTAGAATAAATAACTAATCTTAAAAATAATTTTTAACTAAAAGTTATTTCTTAAATAATTTTTTTTTAATTTAAAAATCAAGCTCTACAAAAAAATCTTCAACAAAAGCTCTCTGCAAACTACAAATCGTCTCCTCTTTCCTTTGGTTTTATGTTTACATTAGTAAATCTCTAATGTTGTCTTTTTGTTATTTTAATTTTGATTTATGAGAAATTAAAGGTCTATTAATTTTTTTTTATTGTTTCGCTAAATGTTGCAAAGTTTGATTTAAAAAATTTGGTAGACCATTCAGCAATAAAAAAATTTATTTATTCGTCTAAAGTTTGAGCACTCTTGGCGGAATTCCTGGCTACGTACGTCACTTCTTCAGGCTATCGTATTTTCAAGCGAAATTATGATTCGGTTAATTTTTGATATAAAATGTTATTATAAGATTCCTTAAAATCGATGAAGAATTATATGTAATTTTTGCATTGTTGCGGATTGCATGGTAAAATTTGTTTTTCAGTTCCAATTTGATTATTAGTGTAACTAAATATATATATAGGTTTGGTAAAATTTGTTTTCAGTTCCAACGATTTTATATGACATATTTCTACTATCCTCTAAACAGATTTTCGTTTTTACTATATAATATAGTAGATTTTTTCTAATTTCCCATGTCATATGGAATAAATATAGTGAGTCTAAAGTAGAACGATGGAAAAGTCATTGATAACTAAAGAAAAAGGGTTTTCGTCGTAGGCAATTTCTTTTAGAAAATTTAAATAAAAGTATAACAGTAAGTTTGGAACAGCAAATAAAATTTCCGAATTGTTTTTTATTCGTAGTCCAATATATTTATTTCCAAAATTGTCACTTCAATTATCTTCAAATCTGTGTATTAGGTATCACTTTTCAATTTTCAGCAATCAGCAATTGGAGACTTTGACTTCAGTGTTTTTTCTCCAAACATTCTTAGCAATTTTAATGTAAAGGCCAAACATATGCTTGAATGTGCAAATAGGCAGTTAGGTGCACAAGGCATCCCGTGTTCATGTAAGGTTCGGGAAAGGACCGCACCCTAAAGGGTGTAATGTAGAGAGTCTACCCTAATGCAAGCATTAGTGGTTGCTTCCACGGCTCGAACCCGTGACCTATAGGACACATGGAGCAACTTTACCGTTGCTCCCTTTACCGTTGCTCCAAGGCTCTCCTCTTCTTGACTGTGCAAACAGAGCAAGAATAAATCATGAGAGCTGAGAGATTATATCTGGAACAACAGAATCTTGGTGTCCTTGTTCTTCATTTATTTTTATTCTTATTATCAATTTTATTTCTTTACATAGTCCATTTAGACCTATGGATTTGGACTCAAGTTCAGCAATGAAAGCTCAAATTTAACACATATTGAAAAAGAAAATGGAAATGAAACTTTCAACAGCAAGGATACATCTAAAAATTACTTATATATGTTTTCACTGCCAATAAGCCAGTCTTTTACTCACTTTCGCAAAATGTCAGAATACACCTCTTAGGTATTGCCGAGGAGCTGATAAAAAGTTTCAAGAATAGGATAATATTGTATGGACTTCAAAGCATAATAAAAACTGCAATGCAGCAAAAATACCATGTATTTTTCCGGGAGGTGATTCAGAGGGGAGTAAAGTAATAACCTGCTGGCTGTCCAATTCCAGCGTTTTGTGGCATTCCAAAAGGCATCGACGGTTGCATAGCAGCACCGTAGTATCCTGAAGTAGTTCCAGCAAGTTTGGACAAACCCATCTGGCCTTGCATCCCATTGCTCGCATATTGCTGCCACAGCTGTTGTTCCTGCGTTAGCAACTGCTGTTTCCTCTCCAATTCCGCCATTTGGACATACGAAGGAGGTGGCACAGAAAGTGAAGCAGCAAATGGGTCTAGGTTCCCTACTGGTTGGACTGTTCCATCAGGTGCAGGCAACGCGAGCATAGGTTTAGAACTGTTGCCTGGTCCAGGCAATGCCACGCTGCTGGCGCTCCCACCAGTCACCTGAATATTGCTCACGTGCTGCCTCACAGTCCCCTGATCGTACATCCCGTTTAACAAAAGTGAATCAAAACCACCTGCTAAATCAGCCTTTTGCTTTGACAAATTACTGGCAGTTTCTACCAATGCCAACTCCCAATCAGCTTTGCCAATCTCAGCAGCTGGTGTCTGCCAGGCTGAAGTTACTTGTCCGGCCTCTCCATCAGACGGGAATGCTTCCCACGAGTCATTTCCATTGGCTCCCGGCCCAGAAAACAGAGCTAACGCCATTTTATTACCCTCACCATCAGCTGTCACTCCATCATTCTTCAAATTAACCAAGTCTTCGGTTACCCGCTGAGTATCTGGCCTTTGCTGAGGTCCAGGTTGAGGAGGAGGAGGAGGGGTGTAAATGTAATTCTCTGGGGGGGGAAGAGCTTTAATTTCATTCATATCTGGTTGTTTCTCCTCTTCAACTGCTAATGAGCTCTCCACCCTACTTATCTCGGGGCTTCTTGGCCTATTTGCTCTCTCTCTCAAGAAGCCCTCAAGAGTGCCCAAAAGCTTATCAGTGATGATTTGCACTTCCGGGAACTCGGATGACCTTGCAATCCCATTATCCTTGCACCAATTGTAAATTCCCACAAGTTCATCGATCATCTTTGCAGCATTAACATAAGCATCAAACGCCTTGACGCAATCGGCATACTCCATCTCTGTGAACCGGTCCAACAAAAACTGTAATACCTCACAAATATCAGCATACAGCTTGAAGCTCTCCTTCACAAGCGAATATAACGCCACCAGCACCATCCTACTATTTTTTGCTGCCCCAGTCGGTCTACAAGCCAAGAACCTATCAAGAAGCTGAAGCAATTGATTCAACCTCTCTAAAACCCGCTCGGGCTTCATTTCTCTGACCGGTGTCACACCGTTTTTCTCTCCCCTTCCAGCGGACTCATCAAACTCGCTATATGCCCTCTCTCTCCTATCCATCCCATAACCATCTTCAAACCTCTTTTTGTCAGCAACGTCATTCAACTTCCTATCATAGATGGAAAACTCAAGCTTCTGATCTAAGTAAAAGGCGTAAGTCCTAACAAATCCAGAATGATCCCATGAGTTAGAGTGAGCTTCATCACGAAAATCGGACATATTCAAGACCCTCATGCCCCTCCGACTTGCAAACATGATCTCTTGCCCGAGTACAGGATCTCCATCAGTTAACAGCCTATGCACAAGCATTAAGGCCTTCAACGCCACAACCCAATCGTGGGTTTTACTCAACCTCTTCGACACAGCAAAAACAAAAGCACTCACATATCCTCTAGAATGGGACGTCAAGTGCAAAATCTCCCTAATA
>MCJB01002312.1:0-12484 GCA_002018475.1 Nicotiana obtusifolia | reverse complement strand
AAAAAAAAAAAAAAAAAAAAACACTCAGCCACTATAACTCCATCATATCTCCATCAGACTTCTGCCCACTAAGTTATGGACATGGATGGATCACAATGAGTTTAGGGTACTCTTTCTTTCTCAGTTTTTCTCTATCTCATCTCTCTTCTTCTTAATTCTTCCTCAGATTTCTTCACTATTTTAATTTGATTTTGATGAGTACTATTACATTTGATATGAAAAGGTGGAATGCATAAGCTGATAACGAAAGTGGTTACTGTATAAGACAAAATCCGCCCTAGAATATTTAGGGTAATATAGCATCAAGAAAAGAGTCAATCGAGGTCGACCAGAGAACAGCAAGATTCGTGGTCGAGATGTCAATAATGATTGAGGTCAAGCACCGCAGATAGAGCAATAACGGCTAGTTTTTGAAATAGGATATTAAAAAGAATATTCTAGTGAATATTCTCTGCACTTGTACTATTAGAGTTTGCTAGAGATATGTCTTAAAAAAATAAGGAAATAGAGGAGGAAAAAGGCGTGTAATATTAACTGGATAAGAATACTTTTCAGAAGAAGATTCTCTCTCTCTCGTAAAGATACAAAGACTACCTTTTTATCAAGATTCTTGCCCATATTATTCTACTCTTTTCCACCAGATCCGAGAATAATTCGAACAAATCTTGGATTTATCTGTCATTCATCATTTTCAGGAGGAACATTCTTCCAATCCATCCTTTATTGGGTGAATCATTCCTCATATTTACTTAAATATTATTTATTGCTAGTTACACCTCCATTATTGCTCATTCTTTATGAACGTTTTGTGCCTATCATGGTCAACACTTCATTGGATCTGTCCCTTCTCACACACGTTTTTAAGATTCACTTCTAGAGTTATTATCTTTAACTAGATTTAATCATTGAAAGTTATACTTTTTGGTCAAACAATTTGGCGCCGTCTGTGGGGATTATCTAGTTAACTCTTTTAGTTTCTTCTAGATCTACAACTGACACTGGTCACTAACGTAAAAATTAAAAAAAAAAAGAACAAGAACCTTTTTTCCCTCCGCATACATAGATCTAATATGACAGGTAAAAGAGAAGAAAGAACGAGAATAATGAGTGATCTCCCAACCAACCTCATGAAAATCATCCATGCGGGCTCTGAAGCAGTGGACGAGGACACAACGCCCAATGCCTCCCCAGGCGAGGTGGGTCACCCCCTCCCCACTGCAGCATCACAAAATCTCTTGGTAAGACAGCCTCCAAATCCGCGGTAGAGGAGGCACCGCCAGCAATACAGAAGCTTCTTGAGGCCTAGCTAACTGATACGCTGACCAGCGTCCTTTATAAGCTCGTCCGGGATACGGCCACACAAAGCGCAAGAACTTGTGTTATACCACCATTGGACGAGCAACATGATCAACTTCCTCCTCCTCCCGCAACGACAGGTATTACTCACAATGTTGTTAAAAATGCAGGTGACGACATTCTCGCGGCCATTCTGAAAAGGATGGAGGAAATGGAAAATGAGAACAAGGTACTTCGAGACCAAATGAGAGAACACCAAAAAAGGATCGATAAAATAGTACGCGCTCCTAAGCTCTTGCCGAAGAGAGATGCCAGCCGATTCGTCGAGAAGCGGTGCAGTGAAAGTGGCGCCCCACATGCCATACCAAAGACCTTTAAAATGCCGCCCTATCTGAAAATATACGATGGTACAAACGACCCCGAAGATCATGTGACTCATTACGTCATAGCCGTGAAAGGCAATGACCTCGCCAAGGAACAAGTATTCTCCACTATTTAAAGAAATTCGGCCTTGACAGGAGCCGCATTGACCTGGTATTCACAACTGCCTGCACGTTCCATTGATAACCTTCGAGGAAATGACCGATAAGTTCGTAACGGCCCATGCCAGGGCCAAGAAGGTTGAGGCAAGAGTAAAGGATATCTTTGCTATTAAATAGTCTCCGGGAGAAGGCTGAGGGGCTTCCTCGCCCGTTTTAACCAAGTAAGAAAGACCTTTCCAAATATATCAGAAGGAATGGCGGTAGCAGCTTTTCAAAACGCGTTGAGCAGAAATGGTTCAAGTGCAACAAGAAAGTTATTCAGACGGCTTATGAAGTACCCCCCAACGACTTGGGTTGAAATACATAACACATATTGCGCCGAAGCCCAAGCAGATGAAGACGACCTCAATGGGCCGACCCATCGATTGACCTCGGTGCAAGCAGCATGAAGGAAAGATCGAAGAAATGATATCAGAAGAGATCCCGCGGCCTCACGACCCAACCGGGAACGGCATCTCCCATATGTCAGAACCACCGCTACGTCCTCATCATGCCATGAAGAGGGCCCGCCCTGATAAAGAATAGGGGCTCACCGGAATGAGAGAGGTATGCCCCCTTTACTATCCGCTCACAATTTTTGTGTGTCACCTATAGAGATAGTCTACGCCTTTGAGAAGCTCAGACCCAAGGTGAAGTAGCCACAAAAGATGAGGCCAGACCTGAATACCATAAAATCAAATGCCCTATGCGAGTTCCATCAAGAGCGAGGACACAAAATCGAAGATTGTATCGCCCTAAGACAGGAGGTCATAAACATGCTACGACAGGGACACCTCATAGAATTGTTGAGCGACCGGGGAAGGACCAATTTTGCCAGAGCACGTTAACCACATCAAGGGCCGCCCAAACCGCCCTCGCCAGCCACATGATCATCAGTGGTGGGGACGACACTTCCATCAACAGTGTGAAGTTCACCACAACCCACAAGCTCAAACGGTCGATCACCCACGAACGCTATGATGAACTCGAAGAAAGTACCATCTTCGATAAGTCAGATACCAACGGTTTGGCTTTCCCTCACTATGATGCTCTTGTTATCACCTTACGAATTTTAGATACCGATGTAAGACGGATTATGGTAGACGATGGGAGCGGCGCTTGCATTATCCATCCTCGAGTACTTGCACAAATGAAACTCGAGGACAAGATAGTGCCGCTCTGTATCACACTAACATGTTTTAACAATGCAGTTGAGCGAACATCCAACGAGATCAGACTCCCCGTCCTAGCAGATGGTGTCACTCTAGAAACCACATTCCAGATCATGGACCAGGACATAACATACAACGCCATAATAGGGCGACCATGGATACACACCATGAGAGTCATCCCCTCCGGCTAGTACCAAGTCATCTAATTCCCAGCTCCATGGGGAATATTCAGTATACGAGGGGAGTAACGCACGTCCCAGGAATGCTACTGCATCGCCTTAGATTGTACATTCACCCAACAAACAAAGGATAAAGAAAAAGAGGCATAACAATCACCAGGGCCGAGATCGGTATGCGATGACAATGAGGACATTATCAGGGATCCCGATATGGTCGAGGTCGCAGGATTGACCATAGAGGACCTCGACCGCATTCAGTTAGACAGCAATGACCAGAGCAAAGAAGCTTACATCGGCTGCAAACTTCAGGAATCGAGTAACTTTCGTGAATTTTTAACTACTAACACGGACTTGCTTGCTTTTAGCCATGCAGATATGCTAGGTATCCCAAAGGAGATCGCCATGCACAAATTGAACGTCGATCCACTCTAACCTCCGGTGAGGCAAGTTAGGCGTAAGTTCAACTCCGCAATTAATGATGCAGTGCACGAAGAAGTGGAAACATTGTTGGAAAATGGCTCCGTCAGGAAGTTAAAGTATCCCTAATGGGTCGCCAACATAGTCATGGTGAAAAAGGAGAACGGCAAATGGCGGATGTGCGTAGATTTCACTTATCTGAACAAAGCTTGCCCCAAGGATTCATTTCCATTAGCCCATATCGACCAACTCATCGATGCAACGGCCTGGCACAAGCTACTAAGCTTCTTGGATGCCTACTCAGGCTACAATCAGATCCTCATAGGGGAAAAGGATCAGGAAAAAACCACCTTCATCACCCAGCAAGGGACGTACTGCTACAGGGTCATGCCCTTCGGACTGAAAAATACAGGGGCAACTTATCAAAGTTTGGTGACGAAGATGTTCAAAGACCAACTCGGTAAAATGACGAAAGTCTACATAGACGACATGCTTGTCAAATCCAAAAGGAAATAAGATCACATCGACCACTTGAGAGAAGCCTTCGGTATACTCAAGCAATACAGCATGAAATTGAACCCTGAAAAAATGTGCATTCGGCGTGCCTCAGGAAAATTCTTGGGTTTCCTAGTGTCGCAGCGAAGTATCGAGGTCAATCCCGATCAAATCAAGGCTGTCAAAGGGATATCAAAGCACTTGACCACCAAAAACCAGGTCAAGAGGTTGACTGGATGTATTGCCGCCCTTTCGAGGTTCATTTCACGATCATCTGATAGGTGCCATAAGTTTTTCAGCGTACTCAAAAAGGGTAACGGCCTCCAATGGATCCCTGAGTGTGTCCAAACCTTGAAGGAGTTAAAGGTGTACTTGTCATCGTCCCCGTTGCTTTCAAAACTAGAACCGGGACATCTCATCCTCGTCTATCTCGCCATGTCCGAAGTAGCCGTGAGCGCGGTCCTAGTCCAAGAAAATAAAGATATGCAATCCCCCATCTGTTACTGTAGCAAAACACTAGTCGACGCCGAGACTAGATACCCCCATCTCGAAAAATTGGCTTGGCCTTAGTCGTAGCTTCACGAAAGCTTAGACCATATTACCGATGCCACCCCATCTCGGTCGTCACGACTTTCCCCTTACGAAGCATTTTGCATAAACCCGAGCTATCGGGCAGGTTGGCCAAATGGGCCATTAAACTGAGCGAGCACAATATTACATATCAGCCGCAAACGGCGATAAAGTCATAGGTCATCGCAGACTTTGTCGCCGACTTTAGTGCAAAAATAATGCCCAAAGTCGAAAAAGAAGTCGTCCACGCTTCTCCCCAAAAACAAGACCTTTGGGTCCTGTACACTAATAGCACGTCTAACGCGTCCGAATTTGGGCTGGGACTCATACTCGATGTTCCAACAGGCGAAGTGATTCACCAGTCTATAAGATGCCTGGACATGACTAACAATAAGGCCGAGTATAAGGCCGTAATTGCAGGACTAAGACTAGCACTCAAATAAAGGGCGAAGCGGCTAAAACTACATTGTGATTCTCAACTCGTGGTCAACCAAGTCACAGGGACTTTCCAAATCAAGGAGCAAAGGTTACAAAAGTGCCAGACCGAAATCTGAAAGCTGCTACCCGAGTTCGACGAATGTCAACTCGATCAGATCCCCCGAGCATAGAGTACCGAGGCGGACGGCCTCGCCAAATTAGCCGCAGCCACCAAAAATATTACAACCGGAGAAAGAAATGTGGTCCACCTCCTCAACTCATCAATAGATCAAATTGAGGTAAGAACCATAAACCTGATTTGGGACTGGCGCAACCGTATTGTTACATATTTGCAGGATGGCGTACTTGCAGATGATAAAAAAGAGAAACTGCGAATGCAAGCAGCCAAATAGAACATCATTCATAATGACCTGTATAAAAGGACGTATGGCGGCCCTCTGGCCAAATGCTTAGGCCCAAATCAGACGCGGCACGTCCTTGAAGAAGTACACGAAGGCCACTATGGAGCTCACTCCAGCAATCGAGCTTTAGTCAGATGCCTTATATGGGCAGGATATTACTGGCTCACCATGAAAAATGAGGCTGTGAATTTCGTGAAAAATGCAAACAATGCCAGAAGTATGCCCCAATGATCCACCAAGCAGGCGAACACCTACACTCAGTGACTTCTCCTTGGCCGTTCATCAAATGGGGAATGGACATCGTAGGCCCCCTCCCGGAAGGACGAGGTAACGTACTATTTCTTTTGGTTTCAACTGACTATTTCTCTAAATGGGTAGAAGCAGGAGCATTCGCCTAAATATGCGAACAGGAAGTGATCGCCTTTATATGGAAAAACATCATATGTCGTTTCGCTCTACCCAAAGAGATCAGCTGCGACAACGGACCCAAGTTTGCGAGAAAAAAGGTCGTTGAGTTTTTTGAAAAATGGCACATCAAAAGAATACTCTCAACGCCATACCACACCACGGGCAACGGGCAAGAGGAATCCTCTAATAAGTCGATACTGGACATCATGAAGAAGAAACTCGAAGACACCAAAGGATTGTGGACGGAAATATTACTAGAAGTACTCTGGGCCTACCGAACAACACCAAAGACGAGCACAGGAGAGATGCCATACTCATTAGTCTATGGGACTGATGCAGTAATACCGGTCGAGGTCGGGGAGCCCAGCCTAAGATACTCCCACGAAAGCGGACCCCGAAACGATGACATCAGAAGACTGGAGCTTGACGAAGACGAGGAATGAAGAGGATGGCCTACGTAATAATGGTTGCCCAAAATCAACAAGCAGAACATTATTATGACAAAAACGCAAAGATCAACCACTCAAAGTCGAGGACTATGTGCTTAGAGCTAAAACACAAGCAAGCAAAGACCCACGGGAAGGCAAACTAGGAACAAATTGGGATGGCCCGTACAAAATCATGGCAACAGCGGACAAAGGATCATTCCAACTAGAAACGAGAGAAGGAAAGTGACTGCCAAACAACTGAAATATTACACACCTCAAGTACTTCAACTTTTAAAAGACGAAGTGCCCCCAAAGTCGTACTCTTTTTCCCTCACTTGAGTTTTGTCCCAATTAGGTTTTCTCGAGGAGGTTTTTAACGAGGCGACGAAGGGGACACTTCAAAATTAAAGTGCGCACAGGACGACTAGTTTATTGCTCGACCTTTCAATACTTCTCTAGCTCGACCAATGAAAGGACTAGATAGACTAGGACTGGGATTGGGACTGAAATGCCAGCCAATGTCCAGAAAATATGTAAATTTCTCCAAATGTATGAACAAAGCACAAATGCATGAAGTTTATTTCTATTTTCTCCAAATATAAAACCCTAATCGACCCTCGTGCATAATCAAGCATAGGTGATATTCAACCTCGTTCAAATCAATGCCTAATCGGCCCTTGGCCATAATCAAGCTTAGGTGATATTTGACCTCGTTCGAATCAACACCTAATAGGCCCTCGGCCATAATCAAGCATAAGTGATATTCGACCTCGTTCGAATTAGCACCTAATCGGCCCTCGGCCATAATCAAGCATAGGTGATATTCGACCTCGTTTGAATCAACACCTAACCGGCCCTTGGCCATAACTAAGCATAAGTAATACTCAACCTCGCTCGAATCAATACCTAATCGGCCCTCGGCCATAAATAGACATACGATGTGTTTTACCTCGCTCAAATTAACATCTACTGGTCCTCGACCATGATCAAACTTAGGTTTTTCTCCGACCTCGTTTGACCCTACTCGAGCTAAGTTATTACGACTAAGGAAACCAAGGAAACCAAGAAACAAAATCAAAAAGCATACAAAATCGAATAGAAGAAAAAAGAATTAGGTACTTGTTGCTCCTTAACGCACACGCAAGTATACGTGGTCGACAAGTAATACAGGACAATGAGTCCGGATTATCATACCCACGGGACTTAAGTAAACTGCTTTATATCAACTAATATAGTTATTTTAATCAAGCAAGAATCAAATTGAATAGTTGGTTTATTCTAAATTGTATTGCTAATTTATATCTAATAATTGCAAATAACGAGTATGTATTTTGAAATCAATAAAAACAAACATTCCAGGGTTGTGATTATGTTTCCAATCCTATTGCGTTCTAATTGATTTATCGTTCATATAGTTAATGTAAGATTGCTAATTGATCGTTAATGATACTCATAGCCTTCTTCCGAAGTACTATTCGCCTATTCCTAACAAGATTAACGCCTATATTCCTATGGAATTAATCTAGCAAGAATGCATTAAGAACACGATTATCCAATTAAGCATGGTGATTAAGTATATTCCTATCCTAACCACGAATCCGCTCTTTTAACAAAGTTAAGAACATGCTTTATTCAACTCTTATTCTAATCTAAGCTTAGTTTTCTCAAACATAGCATAGATAATTGATAGAACTTAATTGACGGCCAAAACAATTAAGCAATTTAGCATAGAATTGAAGAAACAATTTTATTCACATTCACTAATAAAACGAAATTATCAAGTTAGAAACACAATATTCTTGGCTAATCACAACCCTAGAACAAGGGGTGATTAGCCACTCATGTTCAACAAAACCAAAAGATTAAGTATGAAAAACTAGATAGAGATACTAGATTGAATTGATGAACTGAGAATTTGCTTGTGTTGTTGATGTTCCTAAGCCTCCTTAGACTCCAAAATCACGTTCTCCCCTTCTTAGATGTGTTTAGGGATGTCTATATAGGAGTTGGGAAGGTTTGGGGTCGGTTTGGGGGTCTTCTATACGAAGTAGGAGAAGTTCCCGCATACGGCGCCCGGAGTGGCTCCCAGCGCCCCCCTGGGGACTACTGCCAGTGACGTTTTCTAGCCCTCTGCCTCCAGCGCCACAGGCAGCGCTGGGCGCTGGCCTGTGGCTTCCCATCTTCCTTTGTCCGGTTCTTCTCGTTTTGGCTCGTTTCTTCCCCGGTTTCGTTCCCGATTGCTTTCAACTCATTCCTACACATAAAAACATATTATATTAACATGAATCGATGCAATTAACGTCCCAAATTCACAACATCAAGAGCTAAATATGAGATAATTTACATAACATTTTATATCTTTTCTACCAATTATCAACACCCCACACTTAGACTCTTGCTCGCCCTCGAGCAATGGGATTATAAATAACCTCCCCAATTACTAAACTCTTAAGATTAGCACGAAACATTCAACTTGTCAAACAATTCATACTCTTGAACACAATCAATACTAGCCAACAAGTATGAACACATAACTCATCCATATCATTCCCGTAAAGTTCACTTAAGCCCAATTATTAAAGAACATTCAACACCCCAATTGTCATCACCCAACCTCAAAAGCCGACTTGCCACATTAAGCTACTTCAATGCATATACTTACCCAACAAGACAATTCATACATTACCAATTGTTCATGAAATCATGTGCCCTTACCAATATATGAAGAGTGAATATATATAGGAATGAAATCACACAAAGTTTGCACAACAACTCTCACTCTCACAAAGAACTCATATGCATCCTTTAGAGTACCATAAGCTTGCCCGTAGTGTAGACTTCTACTAATTGAGTTAGTCAAATCTAAGATCAAGTAGGACTTTGTCGGTTGTAATGCTGGCTAGGGGACGGGTAGGATATATTTGGTATTAGTGACTAATCCTCCTAAGCACTTAATACACTATACTCAATATTCAAACACTTCTCTTTTTTTTTCAATTGCTAAATTTGTCTCACATACATAGCCCTTTTCTTTTCAACTCACTTAGCATACTACAATAGGAGGTGAATTTCTTTTCATATCTTTCCACTATCAATTTTTTTTTTTTCATCATCAAAAATTTTTCTTTCTTATTTCTCACCTTCCATACACATTTTTTTTTTCTTCATAGTGATTTATCAATTTAGCTTCACATAACCAATAAGTCCTTTCATTGTTCCATTCATAAACAAGGCAATCCTTCTAACATTACCTTTCCTTCTTCGAGCGACTAAGTGCTTTCGGAGGTAAAGGTTCAATTAAGGCTCAATTCACGAACAAAATAAAGGGAATGGCTTGTAATGTACGTATAAAAAGGAAGAGGCTCATAGGCTCAAATGGGCTAACAATGGACAAATTTATATTCGATGCGACAAGCACATCCAAAATTAAACAAAGAAGTGCCTATATCATTTCTTAGATTATCCCAACTTACAATTTTTCTTTAATTAACACACGGGGCAAGTTCTAGACTTTATCAGATAGCATAGAGAATCAAAAACCTTACCCACACAATGCACATGACTCAATTACAATGGTTCTGTTCAAATGTCGAGTTAAGCAAGCATATACACTTGAAATAATTAAGCAGTAAATGCACTATATATTAAGCAAGTCAACTATTGAGAGGAGGCATCACAAATTGGGCTGTTTTCCTTCAACTTATCATTTAACTAACGGGAATTGGATCATGTGTCATAACCTATTGTACTAGCATTAACAATGTCAAGAAGTATTGCAATCTACTTCAGTTCTTCCTAATATAATCCTAAAAAGAAATTAAAGTTGCCCGTTTCGAACTATATCCTAGGAAAAGAACCGGTGCCCTAAGAAAAACCAAGGAAAAATTACCTATTATCCTAAAAATAAAGGAAAATCTTTTTTGTTATTTTTAATCCAATTATATCCCTCAAGAAAAACAATCCATCGTCGGGAAAAATTGGAATATATATATATATATATATTACACATATATTTTTTTCGATTTTTTCTATATATTCATTTTTTTTCTTTAGATTATAAATACAAGAACAACTACACAAACCAAAATATGATTAATCATTCTAAATACTAACAACAATTAAGAACACAATCATAACTAACGAAAAGAAACCAATCACAAAAAAAAAAAACATCACCTAAAAAGTCATATAACAGACACTCCCACCACATCTAAACATATAAATTTAAGGCACGACAAGTACTTTCCCCTCACTCCACACTTATTGCATGCATAGTCCCCGGTGCATAATAAAATTAAAAGTAAAGTAGGGTGAAAAGAAAGGCTCCCCTCAATCTGTGCCGGTCTCGTCGGAATCCATGTCAAAAGGTACCAATGCCATCGGTCCGGTGGCGTCATCCTCATCCTCCCCCTCATGATCCGAGCCCTGGATGGTGTTGACGTCTTCCTCTGAATGAACTGGACTGCCTGGAGCAATCCCGAGCATCTCCTTTGATGCGCCAGAAAGATCGTCACGCAAACGCAAGCGTTCTTCATCAGGAATGCCCACTCGGCTCATGACCAGGTTCATAGCATTGTACATATATCTGCTGAAGTTCTCATCTCGCTCCAACCTGGCTGCAGGGGTTAGTTTGGAAGCAGGCTCCATGATGGATGTAATGTCCATAAGACTTGGTGGAGCCTCCACCACTTCATCATGTCCCGGATACTCGGGCACTCCCAAAAATCGCATATACCGGGCCAAGAGGTTGCCAAAGTAGAGCCGCCGTATCTGACGCCCGAATCTGGTACGAGCCATTTCTGTTAGCATAATTTCTGCTATATTGATCGGGCGACCGGTCATAAGGGAGAAGATCAAGCAAACTCTTGCCCGTGTACAATCACTGCTATGTTCGGTAGGCATCAGCCTAGCCTGCACGAAGTTCTGCCATACTTTGGCAGCATTGATAAAATCAGCCCGGACCATAGAGAGGTGAATATTTCCTTGCTTTCTGTTCCATTTGGCGTTGGAATCAACGCCACACAACGTATGTCTGATGAGCTGATAGGGAGGGCTTCTGATCAATTGTTGCAATCACTGAGGGTCAGCATTTGCAACACCCAAGTAAAGGCACAAGTCTTCCCGTCCCAATGATACCGTGGTCCCTCGAACATAGGACCTGGAGCGATGATAGTCCCAGTTCGCATATAATTTGTGAACTAGACTCAAGTTCGCCGGCCCTGGGCATTCAAGAAACTTTTCCATTCTGGATAGGCGGAGTCGAGCAAGAATGTCTGGAAATCGCCTTTCCAACAAGGTAGTGTTTATGCCCATCTCAGAGATGTAACGCCCTGTTGGCACAAAATTCCGATACCAGACGGTCGCATCTTCATCAACCAAGTCTAAGCGTGGGCGAGGCCTGGTGGGGACTTGTTGTGAACCCTCATCAACTTGTGTTCCTTTGGCTTGGCGAGAAGATCCTTCTCCCTGTTTTCTTTTTTTCGGTGCTTGGGAAGTAGGTGAAGCCTTGCGAAGAACTTTCCCTTTGTTACCATCACGTGCCATAGCTACCTGCAATACGACCAATAGAGAAGTGAGAAAAATGTATTATCATGTCGAAAAAGGACCCCACACTTAAACCTTAACGTATAAAACAAGTGTGTGCAAGATAAATGATGGGTACTCAAGACTTCCCCGTGTGTGAAAGTTAATGAACATGGCAATGTGAGTGGGTGTCAACGATGAACGACGAATAAAGTTCGGAACTTTAGAGGTGAAAACAACTAATAGACATACAAGAACTAAGGTACACTAATTAGACGACATACATGATGAATAAATAGAATATATAATATGTTTGAAAGCAAAGCCGACCCCGTAATACGTATAAATCACCCAAACTACCCCACACTTAATTCCAATGCATAAATAAGTATTTCCGATTACTCAGACTTCATCGGAGCTTAAAAAGTTATCATTCAGGCATTTAAGCAAACATGTGGTGTGCACGAAAATTGTTCTTCACCCTCAACAATGGTGAAGTGTAGTTACCCTCCCGATTTTTAACGAAGTAGAGGGAATGATAGTTTACTACTCCGATACAATAAAAACCAACCAAAAACACAAAATTTTCGGCCTAATGTACACTTAGCAAGGTCGAAATTACTATTAGAAGAAAAA
>MCJB01002311.1:0-10242 GCA_002018475.1 Nicotiana obtusifolia | reverse complement strand
TGAGTTCATTGAAAGTGGAGGCACTACCAACATGTGAATCCTGTTTAGAAGGAAAAATGACCAAGAGACCCTTCCCTTCTAAAGAAAATAGAGCCGGTGATAAGTTAGAATTAATCCATTCCGATTTGCCCTCATCCTTTTGGGGATATGCATTAGAAACAGCTAATTACATTCTGAATTTGGTTCCTTCCAAGTCAGTACCTTTGACTCCAACGGAATTGTGGACTGGGCGCAAACCCAGTCTGCGGCATATTCGAGTTTGGGGTTGTCCAGCACATGTGTTGAAAAGGAAAATAGATAAATTGGAATCGAGGACAGAGGTGTGCGTTTTTATTGGATATCCAAAAGGAACAAAGGGAGGTTTATTTTATTGTCCAAAAGAAAAGAAGGTAATTGTTACGACAAATGCCAAGTTTCTGGAAGAGGATTATTTAATAAACCATGTTCCTAGAAGCAAACTTGTTTTGCAGCAATTGAGCAAAGAAATAACAAAAGATCCATCTCCAAAACACATCCCGGCAGCCAGTATTGACATACCACTGCATTCTCGTAGTGGGAGGAATGTCAATAGGCAAGAGGATGCACAAGAGGCATTGCCCAACATCTCGTTGCCCCAAAGCAGTGGGAGTAATGTTGAGCAACCTGCAATTGTGCAACCTGAAATTGAAGAACAAGCTCATGAAATCGTGGCACCACAAGGTGAGGAGACTAACGTTGAGCACCCAGTTCTTCAAGATAATGTCGTGGACGAAAATGCACCTGTAGTGTCTCGTCGTAGTGGGAGAATTATTAGAAAACCTTCTCGGTATGTACTCTTGGGAGAATCTTACGATAGGATCCCTGAAGAGACTAATACAGAACCTCTAAATTACGACGAAGCACTACAGGATATAGATGCTGAAAAAGGGATTACTGCTATGAAATCTGAAATGGAGTCTATGTACTCCAATAAAGTCTGGGATCTTGTGGAACCACCTGCGGGAGTCAAACCTATTGGCTGTAGATGGATCTATAAGAAAAAGAGAGGAGTGGATGGAAAAGTGCAAACTTTTAAAGCAAGGCTTGTTGCGAAAGGGTTTACTCAGAAAGAAGGGCAACCGCTTTCGCCTTTGTCGTTTTAACTATTGGATTTCGATAACTGTGGGAGTGAAAAGAAAAACATAGGTTCTATCGGAAAAGGCAAAATCCCAAATGATACTTCAGTAGAAAGTAGAAACAAATGGAAAGTCACTGGTTCGCCTAAAATCTGATTTTTACCTTTTGAATCTTGTGACACAGCCCAAAAGCATAACATGGTGGTCAAGGGAGTTCAAAACTTTTGTAAGGTTATTGGTTCAATTCTCAATAGCTATAATCTTTTTTTAACTTTTTTCGTTTTTGTACCCCTTAGCGGAAATCCTACATCCGCCGCTGTTCATCAGTTATGCCAAGGCTCCCCTTCCAAATTTTAATACTAGTAAAGCTACTAATTTTATGTTCGAAATCTGGTGAAACAGATTCTTATGCTTATTATCACTTTGTTTATTTGATAAATAGCTTAGATGTCTTTAGTTTCCTTTTGGGTTCTCACCTTGTGTAGATAAAATGTGACTTTTCTGGAGAACCACGTTTGCGTCTTTTCTTTTTGGACTACTGCTTGTTTATGGGGATTTGCCCTTAATATCAAGAAATTATTTAAAGTATTTAAAAAATGACCATATTTTATTGTTAATCATGATGGTTGATAAGCTTAGAAGAAGCAAACTGATAATGCAATTCTTGTTCCTATACTTTGGCTCTTCATGATTGCTCAATACATCCTCCATTGGCCTTTAAAGGATTTGATAAGTTAATTAGCCTGGAACTATGTAGAGTCAAAATTTCTTCTGAATTGCTCGAAAGTTTAATATCTCATTGCCTGTTGCTTGAGCAGTTGGTGCTGCAAATCCCAGAAGTTGTAAACAGAATAGAAATAATGCCTCGAAGCTGAGATCCTTTGATTTCACGGGCCGTGTAAGTTCTATCTGTCTAAAGAATGTCCCTCTTCTGGACAAAGTATCTCTGATAGGTGAGAGTCTTCTATGGAGGCACAGAATTTTGGTTTTGCAAAGTTTTTCGAGTCTTTCCCTGCTCTCGAGCACCTATCTTCAACTACAGTTATAACAAGGTAGATGTCGCTTCATGACTTCATTGTTATGCACTTTCTCAGATGGAACTTCTTTGGGTTGACATTTCTTGAATTTTGGTATTTCTTTTGGCCTAGATGGCTCTTGACGAACCAGATGAAGTAGCAACAAGGCTTCCCTTTGATGTTAACTCTGTCAAACGATTCTACCTGCCTCATATCATTCTGGAGGAATCATATAAGTTCGCGCGTGCTCTCTGCTTGATAAGAAGCTTCCCACATTTAGAATATCTCAAAGTTGAGGTTCTTAGTGCTTTCACTCTTTTCTTTCTTTCTTTCTTTCTTATTTAATGGCTTTTTTTCATTCTTTTTAGATCCTCAGTTAACTTCTTGTTTTCTTTCTTAGGTTGGGAATGAATATGATATTCCTGCTCTAGAATGTCTTGAAATGGAACGTTTCTCAGATGTGACATTTAATCATCTCAGGGAAGTTGAGATAAAATGCTTTACAGGAACAACGCCTGAGATGCAGCTTATCAAGCTTTTATTTGCCAAGTCCCAACTGTTGCTGAGAATGCTAATTGATACATGGATTCTAGATGATGAAGAACCTCTTGACACAAGATTAGATACACTGGCTAAGCTATCAAAATTTTGGCGTGCATCACCTAAAGCAGAAGTAGTTTACATAGATTGTAGTCTTAAAAAGAGATCATGATATTTGGCTGAAATGCTTTGGAAGTTAAAACTGAATAGAGAGAAACAAACACCGATGTTGCAGTATAACATTGTGTTTTGTTGTGCCTTAATAAGATAAAGAGATGAGCGTATATTTGTTTGGGAACATAAGCATTTCTAGAATGGATGTTTTGATTAGTTTGTTCTGTAATTACATTGTTGGTACATGTTTAAGGATTCTTACATTAGTGCCTGCTCATGAATCATTTATGGAATGTGGCATACACTTGAATTGATACTGTGGTGGTTTATTTCAATATTATGTTGTGGCTGGATAGGAAGGTGTTGAGGTCGAGAATTAGGGTTGTGAGTCGACAGGTAGTCGAGTGTCTCTTCTAGTCGTACTAGTAGTATTAGTACTACACTTGTATTCTCCTATTCCTAGTTCATTGTTGTTACACGATGTGTCATTATTACCGGTAGTTTTCACACTTCTCTTCTAGCTTCGTATTCTTAGATTTTTGTTATTACACTTTGTGCCATTTGCTTCCGTTGTCTTATTTCCTTGCCATTGTAATTGTTTGTTCATTGTATCCTTTTCACTGTTTTTGAGCTGAGAGTCTATCGGACATATCTCTTCCTTCATAAGGTAGAGGTAAGAACAATTTTTTTGAACCGTATGCATCAAAAGGCGCATGTACGGTTCCTAAGGGATACAATTTTACCCTAATCAACCGACTTTATCGAGAAAGATTACTTTTTTTAGGCCAAGAGGTTGATAGCGAGATTTCGAATCAACTTATTGGTCTTATGGTATATCTCAGTATCGAGGATGAGACCAAAGATCTGTATTTGTTTATAAACTCTCCTGGGGGCTGGGTAATACCTGGGGTGACACATTACCCTCCCAGACCCCACGTGTGGGATTTCATTGAATTTTTTATTATTGTTGTTGTTGTGGCTCTCAGTGTGTCAATTCTCTACCTGTAATTCCTTGTATATGGCAAGCTTGAAGCACTTCTTTTCGGCTATGCGTATAGGTTAGAGCCACGAAGATATCATGCTACAACTATACCTTAGTCTCAAACAAGTTGAAGTCGGCTATTGAATATTTGGTGTTGGTACAATCTTTATAGTTTGTCCACTAGCTAGCTCACTTGGTATAATACTGTTATTTAGTCTCCTATTTTTATGGAGCTTAATCTGTTTTCAAGCCGAAGTAATTTGTTCATGTTCTTTGATTTCTTAATATTGGTATTGTTAAAAATATCATTTTGTATACTGGATTAGGACTTGTCAAAGTAATCAAGAATTTTGTTCATTTTACTTTTTTGGGGTCAGAAGGCGGTTTACCTCAATTGATACATACACTCTCCCTGCCTGTGAAGTAACTCACAATACAGGAAAAATAAACTCTCGAACCTTTTCGGAGTACGAGGGTCAAATAATTTATTTTCGATATGAATTCGGATATAAATTTTTAAAACTTTTTGAATTAAATACATATTTAAAAACTACGTAAAACAAACTATAAATCACAATAGTAAATAATTTAAACTATTTGCAAAATCAAATAAAATCTTGTTTGACGCTTCAAATAGTAATAGGTTTATTCTTTTTAAAACGGAGAGAGTAAATGCTTCTTTGAGAATTTCAGATTTACACTAGGTGCAAACTAGATCCAATTTTGTTTCACTAGTCATCAATGTAAATCATAATAAATTTAAATAACTAAGAAGTCAAGAAAGGATAGTGAGAAGTACAATGATCAATTCATAAGCACGTTTAACAAAATTCTGCTTCAAAACCATATGACAATCATAAGTCTTGCAGCAGTTATGACTTTCCTCAGTAGCTAATTAACAACCTAGGAGAAGAACAGGAAAAAGTAAAGAGAAAAATTGTTTATACAATTATACTTTATGATTTTACATTTACCTTTTTTTAATAATCAGTGTCCGGGCCAGGTTGCGTGTATGTATGACTAATATACATATGCTTTACATTAAATGGTTGATAATCTCAACCCTCTTTGATATGTTGCTGAAAATGCTTCTGAGCTGCTACATTACTAGCAATTGCTGTTTCATCATTGATTTCCCTGTCAGTTAACTGTGTTTCAACGAGGGGAGGCTTGGCGTAACTGATAAAGTTGATGTCATGTAATCAGGAGGTCACGAGTTTGAGTCGTGGAAACAACCTCTTGCAAAAATGCAGGATAAGGCTGCATACGACAGACCCTTATAGTCCAATCCTTTCCCGGACCTTACGCATAGTGAAAATTTAATGCACCGGACTGCCTTTTTTTTTTCTAAACTGTGTTTCAATCTCATAATTTTCATTAATAAAGCTCTCATGACTAAGAAATTGAAAAAGGGTGTTCACAACACAACCCAAAATTGGAATTCTTGAAAGAATGCAGTCAAATCTCTTTATAACAGTCTCATTTGTTTTAATATTTTTTGACTACTATAGTGAAATACTGTTATGAAAAACATATACTATAAATTTATAACATAACATAAAAGTCAATGCCAAAAAAATTTGACTTTTATAGTTAACGACTGTTATATAAAAATATCGTTATTGAGAGGTTTTATTGTATATGCAGCTTGCTGTACATTCATAGTTAATTAACAAAATGAAATTAGTAGAAGGGGTTGAATATGGCAACTGCAAGTGATTCTTGAATATGTCAAGAAGTTGAATTAATTAATAGCTGGAATTAATGGTGAGACCAAAAAGTTTGACAGCATAGTCCATTAATTGCTTTATTTGCTTGGTACCCAAGTTCTAGTTTCTTGTCATTTTCCTGCCTCTTTTTTGTTCTTGTGGCGAAAGATAATGGTGGCCACCTCAAATTGACCAACTCTTGAAAATAAAAAGGTGCAAGTAAACAAATACAGAATTTAAATCTAGAGTTACTACAGTAATCTCGAGTTAATATTTATGAATATCTAATAAATATAAGATCTACACAAAATTTACTAGCTTCCACCGGACTATCACGAATGCCCCCTAAGAACTGCACGTGCGAGTTCTCCGGCATACGGCTCAAGTGGCGAAGGTTCTTTCCTTCGCGCTTGGTAAGCGCTTCGCTGTAGCCAAGCTTACTGCTAGCCTATCGGCTAGAGCCAAGCTTCGACCGCGACTGCTCGTCGCTTCTGGCCGCCTTATTCCGTCACCCGAGATCCAAGTCAGCACCGGCAAAGATCTCTTGATTCCTCGCGGCAGAGCCAGCTTGGAAGCAAGCTACCTCTTGCCTATCTCACCTCCTTCCTTCAACTGGGTGAGCCTTCGCTTTTTGGATCGTCTTCTGCCCAATGCGGTACTCCCGTTTTTTGATTCCCATTGGGTTTACCTTGTTCACAGATCGACCCCATGGCAGCAAGAAAAGGCAATCTTGTTCACGTGATTCCACGTATTACATTCTAGATTCACCCCTGAGCTTATATGTGTGGTTCATGGATGATGATATACTAGAATTTAACTACTCTTTGGTTTAAACAAAGTTAGGTGTGAAGGGAAGAGATACAATGACTCGTCGAGCCAAACAAACGCTCAAGCACTACTACGTACACAACCCTTGTCATGGGCGGCTTTCCAGCCATGCCCCATGACCCCTTGGACGCGCCCCGTGGCGTCCCGACAAGCCTCCCAACGCCTAGCGCCACGGTCAGCCGCTCCAAGTGACAAGCGCGCAAGCGCCTCTGTCGCCCCAATGACAGCCAACGCCAATGCCAGCCACAGACAGATGCCTATAGCGCCGAGCGCGCAGACAACGCCGCGCGCGGACCCTGAGCCGAGTGACACAAGTTGCTGCTGACGGACTAGTTTCTACCTTGTAGAAAACTAAGTCCTTTTCTTTGTAAATATAGAATAGATTTACTTTATTTTATTTCAGTATGATTTTACAGCTTTCTTAGGTCTACTCCTGTAACTTTGGTTTTTTTTTATTTTAAGCATTATTAGGGGGGTATAAGCATTCTAACTTTCAAACAAGCAAGCAATTCTCTGTACTGGTGTCTCGCCCCCTCGACACCGCGTAGCCTTTGTAATAGCCTTCATTTAATGCAAGCAAGCTCTTTTCAAAATTCTCTCTACAAGCTCTCAATTCTCTTGTTGCCTACGATATTGGTTTTCCCTCACGGCACTGACAATCTAGTCTAGCGTGCGGAGGGGACCCTAGTTGGCGGACGGCAATCAGACTGACATTGGTTGCCTAGCCTTACGTTGCCCTTCCAAGGAACTTCAGGAAGGCATCGCGTAACAGTTGGTATCAGAGCCTAGGCTCAAAAACATTGGACGAGGGAACACATTGCCATTACACCATTTTTGACCATGGTGAATTACGGGGATCGGATCACTGTCCTCGAACAGACGGTTGACGCACTACGGCCCATCGTGGAAACTGTGCCTGACCTACAGACCAGCCTAGTGCAAAGGTTGGAGGGCCTGGATCGCAGGATGCACCAGGTCGAAATTGACATCTGAAACATCAGCCGCTACTCGGAAGGGGACCGGCAAACGGCAGCCACAGAGGCAGCCGAAATTTTTGGAAAATTTGAGTGCCTCCATCAGGAGCGTACCGAAGATTTGGCCCACAGGGCACAGGAGGCAGACAAGATGACTGCCATGCAACAGACTATCGACAACTTGACGGGCCAGCTCAATGTTGTCAATGCTGCGTTACAGGGCCTGTTTCGTGGAAGCGGGAACCAAACCGGAGGGGCTATGAACTTCGCTCCCACGGCCCAGAAACTAAAAATCCCTGAGCCCAAACCATACAGTGGGGCTCGGAATGCCAAAGAAGTGGAAAACTTCACCTTTGACATTGAACAGTATTTTGATGCCGTGGGAGGCCTAGAAGAAGCGAAGAAAGCGGCAACTGCCGCAATGTATCTTCAAGGCGATGCCAAACTCTGGTGGCGGGTGAAATATGAAGCCATCAGGGCCGGTGAGGACAATCTTGATACATGGGCGGAACTGAAAGCGGCCATACGCTTACAGTTCTTTCCAGAAAATGTTGAATATAATGCAAGAAGGAAACTCCGGGAGCTCCGCCAGACCAAGTCAGTGCGGGACTACGTGCGGGAATTCTCTGCACTTATGTTGAGCATACGAGACATGGGGGACAAGGACAAACTCTTCACCTTCCTTGAAGGGCTGAAACCCTATGCTCGCATGGAACTACAGAGACAAAGAGTGGACACCCTACCCAAGGGAATCCAAGCAGCGGAATGTCTTGGGGACTACCAAGTGGAAGCTCGAAAGGATAGGCCTCAACAGCCTATCAAGGGAGGATATAAAGGGGGCCATTCAAGTAATAGTGGCCCAAGCAAAAGTGGGGGAGATCGGAGCACAAACAAATCTAGGACTCCCTCCTCAAGCAGCACCAGTGCGGCGTCTAACAACAATGATCGGGGGAGAAAGCCTCCTTCAGGGTGTCGTCACTGTGGCGGACCACATTGGAACAACGAGTGCCCTCACGCACAAATGAATGCTCATCAAGTTGTGGATGATGGGACGGATGATGAATCTGATGATGCAGATCAGACCGAACCGGTAGGTGCATTCAATGCCATTGTGGGCTCTTTTTCTGACACCTTGGCGGGGGCCAGTGCTGGTATCCGCAAGAAGAAAGATTCCTGCCCTATCAACAAAAAGGGGAAGAAGAAGGCGGACGAGAGGGGCCCTCCTAGACAGGAAGGGACCTTAATGTTCGTCGAAGTGAAGCTAAACGGCAAACCTATTCGAGCAATGATAGATACAGGTGCAACCCACAACTATCTTGCATCGACTCAGGTGGAACGCCTTGGCCTAGTCGTTGGAAAGGGCAAAGGACGTGTCAAAGCTATAAACTCACCTCCTCAACCAGTTGGGGGAATAGCCAGAGATGTGCCCGTGAAACTTGGCCCTTATGAAGGGAAAATCAACCTGCGGGTGGTGATCATAGATGACTTCGAATTGATAGTAGGGCTGGAATTCTTGAGGCAAACCAACACCATGCCAGTGCTATATGCAGACATGTTACTAATGATGGGGACAAACGGGGCCAAGCCTTGCTCCATCCCATGCCTGCCCATGAAGATGGCCGTGGAGAACATCTCAGCCCTGCAGTTGAAAAAAGGGGTCAAGAGACATGAGCCTACATTCTTGGCTACTCTGCGCATCGAAGACATAAAACACTCCTCGGGTCCTCTCCCCGCACCCGTGAAGGAGTTGTTGCTTGAATTTGAAGATGTCATGCCACAAGAGATGCCAAAGCGCCTTCCGCCGAGGCGGACTGTGGATCACGAGATTGAGTTGGTGCCGGGTGCGAAGCCACCTGCCCGGGTGCCATACAGAATGTCACAACCCGAGCTCGCCGAGCTTCGGAGACAGTTGACGGAGATGTTAGACACAGGGATCATCGTGCCCTCTAAATCCCCATATGGGTCCCCTGTGCTCTTTCAAAAGAACATGATGGGAGTCTACGGCTGTGCGTAGATTATCGGGCCCTAAACAAAATCACAGTGAAGAACAGGTACCCTATTCCGCTCATGGCTGACTTGTTCGACAGATTGGGTACTGCGGCGGTGTTCACTAAGATAGACCTGAAGACGGGCTATTGGCAGGTGCGAATCGCAGAGGGCGATGAGCACAAGACGACGTGCGTGACAAGCTATGGGTCGTATGACTTCCTGGTGATGCCATTCGGATTGACTAATGCACCAGCTACATTTTGCACCTTGATGAACCAAGTCTTCCGCGAGTATATTGATGAATTCGTAGTGGTCTACTTGGATGACATTGTCGTATACAGCCAGACATTGGGGGACCATCTGGAGCATTTGCGGAAAGTCTTATCCCGATTACGGGAGCATGAACTATATGTGAAGCTGTCCAAGTGCTCCTTCGCTCAGAAACAGATAGATTTCCTTGGGCATGCCATTGAAGAAGGGCGGATAAAGATGGATCAACAAAAGATCCAAGCTATCACCGATTGGCCGCCGCCTAAAGACATCCACGCCCTGAGGGCGTTCCTTGTCCTATGTAATTTCTACCGCCGTTTTGTGAAAAACTACTCCCTCATTGCTGTGCCCCTGACAGAACTCCTAAAGAAGGCCACACCTTGGGATTGGGCACCCAAGCGAGCAGAAGCCTTTAGCGCCTTGAAAGCGGCAATGACTAGTAGCCCCGTTTTAGCCCTTCCTGATCTAGCCAAGCCATTTGAGGTACAGACAGATGCCTCTGACTATGCACTAGGTGGAGTCTTGCTACAGGATGGGCATCCTGTAGCCTATGAAAGTCGAAAGCTAAAAGATGCAGAGCGGCGCTATGCCGCCCACGAAAAGGAATTGTTGGCTGTAGTTCATTGCCTGCGCCTTTGGAGGCATTATCTGCTGGGAACCCCATTCATAGTTAAGACAGATAACACAGCTGTCAGCCATTTCCTTACACAGCCAAAGCTGAATGGT
>MCJB01002310.1:0-18379 GCA_002018475.1 Nicotiana obtusifolia | reverse complement strand
AACAATTTCAACAGCCACAACCACAACAATCCGCTGCCCCATACACTTAATATTTTAATGATATTGGTGGATCTGGAAACGACCTACCAGAGTACTAAATTATTGTTATAATTTTTTAAATTATTATGTTGTTTAATGTATTTTCAATTTTAATGTTTGAATATTGTTATGTTATTGATCATTGTGTTGTTATTGAACATTGTGTTATAATTGTGTTATATATTCAAAATTATTATGTTATTGAGCATTGTGTTATTTATTAACAGCATATTATGTTTTATATTTGCACTTTTCATTTTTGTGATGGTTATATTTTTTAATACAATTATAACTTATAATAAAATTAACTTACAATTTAATATAAAATAATATATAGGAAAATTAATTTATAAAACTTACACTCCAAAATTAAGATGTAAAATAAATATTATAAGATATTACATAAAAAATAAGTAGATACATTAGGAATCTATAATTATAAATTAAAATTTATAATATGTTAAATTAAAAGTGTTATATAATAAAAAAATAATAATAAAATATTAATAAATAGTAATGGTGTAGATAAATAGGTATATTAGGAATCTAAATCTATAATATGTTAAATTAAAAGTGTGTTATAATAATAAAATAATAATAATTATTGATGAATAGTAAAATGGTGCAATGAATAGTGTTGCACCAAATTTGGTGCAACACTATTCATGCACCAAAATGGTGCACAATATAGTGCAAGGTTGGAGCAACTTTGCACCATTTTTTGCACCAAAATAGCATTTGGTGCAAGAAATGGTGCAAGGTTGGAGATGGTCTAAGTGTGTTGGATAATAATCCCTTCCTTTGGCACAAGAGACTTGGACATGCCAGTCTAAGTCAATTCAACAAACTAGTCTCCTAGGACTTGGTGAAACGACTGCCTAACATTAAGTTCAAGGAAGATAAAGTTTGTGAGGCTTGTGCAAGGAGGAAGCAGGTAAAATCCTCTTTCAAAAGCAAGAAAGTGGTAAGCACCACTAGGATGATGGAACTGGTCCATATGGATCTTTGTGGACCAGTGAGAACATTGAGCAGAGGTGGTAAGAGATATGTGATGGTGCTTGTTGATGATTACTCTAGGTTTACTTGGACATTATTTTTAACATCTAAAGATGAAGCATTTGACATGTTCACTTCTTTTTTTAGAAAAACTCAGAAACAACTAGGTTATCAACTTGTATTAATTAGGTCTGATCATGGTACTGAATTTGAGAATGCTAAATTTGTTGAATTTTGTGATGAGCATGGCATAAATCATAATTTTTCGGCTCCTAGGACTCCACAACAAAGTGGAGTAGTTGAAAGAAAGAATAGGACATTGGAAGAAATGGCTAGGACTATGCTTTTTTCTAGTAAACTGCCCTATAATTTCTGGGCAGAAGCTATGAACACTGCATGTTACATCATAAATAGGTGCATGACTAGACCTCTTGTTGAGAAGACTCCCTATGAGTTACTTAAAGGGAGAAAGCAAAACATATCCCATCTTAGGGCATTTGGATGCAAGTGCTTTGTGCACAATAATGGTAAAGACTCCCTAGGTAAGTTTGATCCCAGAAGTGATTAGGGACTATTCTTGAGATATTCTTCACATAGTAAAGCTTATAAAATTTATAACAAAAGAACTATGTGTGTAGAAGAAAGTGTACATGTGATTTTTGATGAAACTAAAATTCTTTTTGAGAGGCAGGAACATGATGATGAAGCAAATGGGCTGGTAAGAAACTCAAATGAAACCACAGGCCAGACTGAAGCTGCATCAGAGGAAGGAACAGGTGATGGAACAAGTCCTTCCACCCAGGGCAACTTGACAGGGGGAACTGAACAAAGAGGAAGTGATCCTCAAATCTCGAGGGAACCTGTCCATGAACTTGTTCCTCAGCAACAAAACATTGAAGGAACATTAAGAGAAACTAGCTGGTTGTGAAACCTTACAAGTATCAAAGTTCTCATCCCATTGAGAATATAATTACTGATCCAACCTCTGGAATCAAAACCAGATCCTCTTTGAAGAATCTTTGAGCTTTTGATGTCTTTTTTATCTCTTATTGAACCTAAAAATGTTGTTGAGGCTTTGTAGGATGCAGACTGGTGAATGCAATGCAAGATGAACTCAACCAATCTGAGAGAAGTCAAGTTTGGCATCTGGTACCAAGACCCAAGGACAGATCAGTAATTGGCATAAAATGGGTCTTCAGAAACAAACTTGATAAGATGGAATGGTTACACGGAACAAGGAAAGATTGATGGTTCAAGGATATAGTCTAGAGGAAGGATAGACTATGATAAGACCTTTGCTCCAGTTGCAAGATTGGAGGCAATTAGACTCCTTATAGCCTTTGCTGCTTATATGGAATTCACTCTCCATCAGATCGATGTCAAGAGTGCCTTCCTCAATGGCTATCTAAAGGAAGAAGTGTTTGTCAAGCAACCTCCAGGCTTTTAAAGCAAGGAATGTCCTGATTATGTGTACAAACTTGACAAGGCACTTATGGGCTCAAGCAGGCTCCAAGAGCATGGCAAGAAAGATTATCAAAATTTTTGCTTGAGCATGGATACAAGAGAGGTAAAATTAATAATACTTTATTCTTGAAATAAAAAAGGTAAAGATCTCTTGGTAGTTCAGATAGATGTTGATGATATAATCTTTGAAGCAACTACTGATAAGTTAAGTAAAGAATTTGGTAAACTAATGGGGAGTGAATTTGAAATGAGTATGGTGGGTGAGCTTAATTTCTTTTTAGGTTTATAAATTAAATAAAATTCAAATGGAACTATGATCCATCAGCAGAAGTATGTGAAAGAGTTGTTTAAAAGGTTTAAATGGAAGATTTAAAGAAATTGACACTCCTATAGCAACAACCACAAAATTGGATGTAGATGAACCTGGTTTATCTGTTGATCAGAAGTTGTATAGGGGAATGATTGGCTCTTTGTTATATCTCACTGCTAGCAGACCTGACATTGTTTTCAATGTAGGACTTTGTGCTAGATTTCAAGCAAATCCAAAGGAGTCTCACTTGACTGCAATCAAGAGAATCTTGAGATACCTAAAAAGCACCACTGACCTTTGTTTATGGTATCCAAATGGTAGTAATTTCAACTTAGTGGGATATGCTGATGCTGATTATGCAGGTTTTCTTGTGGATAGAAAGAGCAACTCAGGTATGGAACATTTCTTAGCTCATGTCTTGTATCTTGGGCAACCAAAAAGCAAAATTCTGTGGCCTTATCTATTGTTGAAACTAAGTATGTTGTTGCTGCCTCATGTTGTGCTCAATTATTGTGGATCAAACAGCAATTAATGTACTTTGGAATTGATGTAGGTTGTATTCCCATCTTTTGTGATAAAAACAGTACAATTAGTATGACCAAGAACCCGGTTCATCACAAAGAACTAAGCACATAGATGTTAGGCATCACTTTTTGAGGGACAACTATGAAAAGGGTTTGACCACTGTAGAATTTTGTGCTACTTACAAGCAAATAACTGACATCTTCATAAAAGCTCTAAGTAAAGATCACTTTGAAAGGAACATGTTAGAATTAGGGATGATTAAGATCACCTAAAAGGAACCAGTTCTAACTCATAAATTTTGGTTAGGAAATTTGTGAATTCTTGTACATAATTAGATAAGATTTAGCGCAGTCTCATACTTTCATCAGTATACTCCTGTGCCATGTGCTAAAATATTTCATTAATCTCTAATAACATTATCTTTGTTTTCTTGAAAAATTGAGACTTACATAAGAGATTTCTCAGTGAAAAACCTGGTTCATCAAGATTACATGGTACGTATTCTCCACATTGCATATTTTGAGATAATGATATTTAGATTATGATCAAAATGAGAGTCCCATTTAATCCTAACCTCCTTGAGCTTATCCGTTACAAAATGAACTAGTTTCATCCAAATAGAGTCCCAAAAAAACATTAAGTGCCTAGATTTTAAGGAGAGTCCTCAACGTCTCTTCAAACTGACTCCCGGTTTGATTAGACTTTTGAACTTCTGAAAAAGCTGTCGTTACCCAATCAAAGTATCTCTTTTTAAATTTATTTGGCCTAAGTAAGTTCCTCACTTCTAATTCATAACCTCCAAACAATTCTCTCTAATCTTTACTCATCTTCCAAACACACATAATCATCTTCTCTCATCCTCTAACCATCAGTGGCTAACACTTCTGAGAATTCCTCATCACCACCTAAAGAATCCACACCCACTCCTTCAAGCACACCGTCAACCACACCTATTTCTAAGAAAGGTAGATTTAAGATGATTGCTCGAAAAGTTGTTACTGGAGGAGAACATATGAAGAAAATCAATGAGCAACTAAAGGCAAGTCAGATAGATGAACCCTAAAAATCTGAAGATTCCTTCAAGTCTAGAACTGAGAGGGAAGAAACTGTTTCGTCTAAATAGAGCAGGTAACATCTGGTCCAAAAATTACATCTGAGACTATCTCTAAAGTTGCTGAAAATCTAGAAAGTAGGTTTGTGTTGGTAGGAACCATGGCTGGGGTTAAAGTAACTGAGTCTAGGAAATTGGGTGGTAAAATAAAAAGAATAAAGAAAAAGGGATTGAGGGTGCTCAGGTGATGTGAGGGGAATGGGAAAAGGAAGGGATGAATCTTAACCCACTCCTATTGGTTTGACTGAAGAAATAGGAGCTATCATAGTATGGAGTGAGGAATGTGCTGGAGAAGAAGAAAGTGTGAGAGCAAAATGGGGAAGTGGATCTGGAGAAGCTGCTAAGGGTTTGGTTAGATTGGGGAAGAATGTTCAAGAACCTGTTCCGTCTGTACAGGAACCCCTCGAGGACTTACTGAGAAAAGTGTGTGACAGTTACAATCCTAAAAAGAAAAAGGGTTCAGGAGGTAAAGTCCCTGGTACTACTAGGGCAAACAAGAAGAGAAAGGCTGACTCTTCTATCCCTGTAGAGACTCCTCCTACAAGAGTAAGAGCTACAATGAGTCAAAAGAAGCAGAATGAGGCTGAACTGGAAAAGGCCCTAGAAGAAAGTAAGAGAAAAGCTGCTGCAAAGGGAAGAAAGAATGTGGTTGAGCCTGTTGAGGCAGTTGAAATTGAGGAGATGGACCTGGTTCTTCGTGATGAAGAGGAGGTAGAAGAAATGGAGGTTTTGACTCCAAAGGCAAAAAAAATCAAGACTTCCACAAAGAAGTCTATTTCAAAGACAAAGTCTGCAGAGTCCTCTACCTTAGCTAAAAGAACCAAGTCTGCCTTGAATTCTAGAAAAGTGAAAATGATGGAAGAAGAAGAGAGTGAAGGAGAAGAAGAATATAATGCAGAGAAGGACAAGATGGTTAAGTTTGAAAAAAGAACCATCTTGAAAGATAGACTCCTCAGGGACTTGGAGGAGGAAGGCATGATGCTGCTGCTGAAAAAGTTACAACTGCGTTGGAAGGCCATGGTGCTTCAGATGGATGGAAAGCTTGCCAGAACTGAGATTGTAGAGTTCATGACAAATTGTGAGATAAAAAATGACAGAGTCACCAGTGTGGTGAAGGGGGTGACACTGAGTTTTGATAACAAGGAACTGGGAGAAATCTTAGGTGTACCTGCTGAAAGGTACAATGATTACAAGAAACTCAAATGGCCAAGTCTAGAGAATCTCCCTACCTCCCTTTCCATTACAAAAAAGTTTAGTGACAATGAAGAAGAGCTTCAGCCCAAGGCTGTATACAAAAATTAGATGGAGCCACCCCACAAAGTGCTGTTCGAATTTGTTAACGAAGTTGTGCTTCTTCGGCAGGAAAGAAGGCACATTGCCACATTCATGGACCTAGTCCTTATGGAACGTTTGGACAGTGGAAGGCAAAGAATTTGGCTTGGGTTTATCATCCAGCTTCTTGATAGGGTTCTGACTGGCACCAAAACTCATGCCATACCCTATGGTTTCATTCTCACGGCTGTACTTGCACACTTCAAGGTATCCATCAAGAAATGGAAAGTTGGTACAAGCAAGGATCACTTTGGGGCAAACACTTTGACTGCTTGTGACTATGAAGTCCACACCACTCTCAAAGAACCTGGTTCATCCAAGAAGTTACCTGTGAACAGCAAAGTGTGAGCCTTGGTGCAAGAAAGTGGGGCTAAGGATGTTGAAATTGAGAGGCTGAAGAAGAGGCTGGCTGAAGTAGAAACTGAGAGGGATGCTCTCAGGGTTGAGCTGGCAAAGGATAAGGAGAAGAATGATGGTATTTTTCATGATATGCTGAAGCTACTTCAGGCCATAAACCAAGAACATGGTCCTTCCTAGCCTTAGAGCCTTTCTAGCCTAGTTAGACAAACCAGTGACCCAGATGGAATTTCTTTTTGTTCTTTTTGCTCATGATCCAGTGTTTTTATTTCTCTTTATGCTTTGTGGATGACTAGTATCAATGTTAATCAGTTATTTTTGTGCTATAACTGTTTGTTGATGCTTCTTAGATAGCTAATATCAGTAGACTGATATATGATGCTTGACTCCATGATTGCATTTGAAGTAGCCTCAGTGGCCATGAGTAACTTATATTAAAATCTGGTTATCTAACATAATTATGCAATTTTTCGATGATGCCAAAAGGGGGAAGATATGGTTGTGCTTTTTACTTTGGACTGTGATGTTTATAACCTAATGAACCTGGTCCTTGATGATTAGTGACTTTAAAATGAAAAGTGCTCTAACTTTGAGCTGAGTTGAAACAGGGCTTATGCTTGTGAAAAGCATAGAGTTTGTCATCATCAAAAAGGGGGAATCTGTTGGCCAAGTGAAATTTGTTTTGATGATTGACAAAGGAACTCAAGCATGAACCAAGTCCATACGCAGTGTACACAGACACGAGCAGATTCGAGCATAAGGGATGCGCATGAAGGAGATAAGCTTAAGTTGTTATATCTGATATCTCCCAATCGAAAATGTTGCATAAATGATAAGGAGAAGGACTCCTTACTCGAAGAGAAATTTATCCAAGATAAGGGAGGAGTTAGAAGTTGAAGATAACTAGAACTCTTCCACCATGGAAGAGTATAACATTAGAACTCTAGTTATTTCCCATTCTACTAACTCTATAAATTGCAGGATGTTCTCGTTTTACAGGGCACGCACAAACGCTGAAGTTAAACGTGAGTTGAGAGCAAAATAGCAAGGCATTTTGCAAGCAACTCTTGTGTGATTCAAGTGTGCGAACCTGAAGCTGCATGAACCTGATAGAAGAACCAGTTTCAAGTGTCTGTCTTTTATTCTAGTTTTATTGTAGGTGTTTTCAAATTGTACCTTTCAGCTTTATCTAGAGGTAATTGTATTAGGTACTCTGAGTATCCAAGTTAGAGTTAACTTGAAGTGGTCACAACAGTTAGAGGTTGGTTACCACAACTGGATTAGAAGTAATCCTTAGGTATACAAAGAGTTTTGTAAATGCTGTTTTGGCTCAGTGATTTAGTGAAGTGTTGGGAAAAATCCTACTGAGTAGTAGATCGTGGTTTTTTCACCTTTTGAGCCGGGTGTTTTCCACGTAAAAATACTTGTATTCTTTACTTTTCATATTTACTACTCCGCAACAGTAGTATAAGGAACACATAGAAGAACCAGGTCCTTCTATAATCAATGCACGTGAAAATTGGACACCACACAAATCAACCCCCTTTGTGTGGAATTGAAGTATAAAACATCACAGTCTACTCACAAAACTTTAAATTCTTTCCAAGTAAAATAAATGTCCAAATAAAACTTTAACTTCCAAAAATTATTTTCAATCAATTTTCAAGTTTCAACCAAATCTATGTGCAAACGCTAACTTAAAAAGCGTATCAATTAAAATATTTGTAATAGTTTTGTTGCACTTTAAACATGGAAGCTATTGTATTTTTAATATTATTTTATTATATATGAATTTTTTCAGTTTTAGTTTGCTTATTTAGTGTTTTGTTTCAAATTATTTTAAATTTACATAATTTTTGTGGATTTCCATTATATGATAGTATGTTTCTAAAAAAAAAAGAGAGGATAACATCATTATATTTATATAGGATTTCGATACTATTGAAGGTGCAAGTGTTTTCTTATAAAATACAAATGTATATTCAACTGATTTAGTGTAATTTACTCTATTCACCCTACAACAAGTCAACAACAACAAAAAATCCAATTTAATTACATAAGTGAGGAGTGAAGAGGGAAGTGTGTACGCAGACCTTAATCTTCTCCTATAAAGATAAAGAGACTGTTTCCGATAGGCCCTCGCTCAAAGAACATTAACAATAAAGTAGCAAAGAATATCAGCAACAGTAAAATAAGATAACATAAGCGAATGATACAATATGTAATAAAGAACCAGGAACAAGAGAATACAAGAATAGTGCTACTACTACTACTAAGCCCAGGAGACACTCGTAGTCCTAACTACCTGTCAACTTACGCCCCTTCGTATATCAGGTCATAAGCTGAAGCAATGTCCTGCCTATATTCCATAATTAAAAAGAGAATCTCTATATATTTCCTTTTGTTTGGGACTTGGGAGGTTTGAAATTTTCTCATCTTCTGGCAAGTTATATGTCTGAAATTGAAAGCTGGCTTATTGCGTCTTAGTTGCAGGTAGGTTGGCAAACAGGTGGATCGGATCAGATATGGAACGGGTCAAAAACGGTTAATAAAAAATGGATAATTATTCGAGCCGATTCATATTTAATACAGATAAAAAAAGGTTAACCGGCAGATAATATGGGTAACCATATTATACATGGCTTCATGAATATGATTGAGCAACTTCCAATTTGAGGTTTTACAAATATAAAAATTAAACTCATTAGTTATCCATTTTCTAAATGGATAATATGGTTATTATATATATTTGATCCGTTTTTATAAAGTTCATTATCCAACTCATTTTTTAGCGGATAATATGGGTGTCCTTTTAACCATTTTGCCACCCTAGGCTGGCTAACAATGAACTGCCTCTTGATATTCTGAGATTAAGATGTCATGCTCTATATAATGCTCTCCGCTTCTCTCCTCCTATTGATCAGACTTGTAATTCTGGCAACAGCACCAGTTACACTTGTGTAGTTTTGAGCTTCCCCTTTGGATTTGGATAGTCACATTGCACTGAGTTATTTTGTTGGCCATGGGACTTATACTAAATGTTTTCGTGCCCAATTTCCTTATTTTAGAATGGCATTCAAATTATGTAATAAATATGTCATCATATAAGGTGCAGGATTCCCGCGATACAAGTTTATCTTCATCCTTTTTGTTTTGGATCTCATTTGAAAGGTTACCCAGCTAAAAATCCTCATTAATTAGGGTTTGTTAATACATGATTTTGATGTGTATATATATATATGCCTTCATTAGCACCCAATGGTGTGATGGTCAATGAAATGTTTGTGGATGCTAATCTTCGATACCAGGGTTTAAATCCCAGCATAGATAAAAAAAATTTCGCAATTTATTTCTCATTTATCTAAACCTTTATAGACAGAGCTATCTGGTACCTAAGTTGGTTACCTGGTAGAATAGTTGAAGTGCGTGTAAGTTGGTCCAGACACGATCATTATAAAGAAGCCACTATTATTTTTTATTTATTTAATGTTCTGAGCTCAATGAGAATTATTTTGTCTCATTCATGGTGTATAGGTTATTAAGATACTCTTTGATTACATGGTTATACATGGGCTGATAGTTAGCTTCAAATTGAGTTCTAAAACTTCCGAATCCCTCCTTCCATATGACGTACTCACACAGTCATACACAGAAGCCCTGTGAAACACATACTATATTTGCATGTCAAAATGTCATCCATGTATTTTATTTAACATCAAAGCAACTGCGCCAATTTCATCTGATATCATCATTTCCTGTAATAGGGCAGACTCTGCTTAGATTCTCTTTTCTTCTGTTGTCTTGTAGTAGTGATTATGTTGAGTAATATCTAATGTTACTCATCCATAAATAAAGAGAAAAATTAAGGTTATCAACTCAACTTAACAGGGAATTGGCAGCTTCTGCCTCTCGCTCCCGAAGGAGGTTGTATTGTTTCTTCAGACTCTTGGTTATCCTCTGTTAATATTTATTAATATTGCTTCTGGAGAAATTTATGGTGGTAACGCTCGCGTCTCAGAGCTCACATCTCGCTTTCCACATGTTGTTTTCAAGGTTTGTACCAGCACCTAATCGTTCTGGCTGTCCAGGCAGCTCGAAGTTGATTTCTTTCACTAATAATGTGTTTTACCTACCAAACCACTAATGTCTTATTGATGGCAGGAAATGCTGGCAATGCCAGAAGAACTGAGAAGGTTTGTAAGTCATGCCTGACAAACTTCAGCACTCGATTATCTCATCTCTGTCGAAAGTGATGTTTTTATTCCATCACACTCAGGTAATATGGCAAGAGCAGTTGAGAGGCACCGCAGATTCTTAGGACACCAAAAAACACTACTAGAAATTCGAAAAAAAACGATCACGAAAAGCGATCAAAGTTGGTCGCTTATTGGCAAAAAAGCGATCAAACAGGCCTGGTCTATATTAAGGTGGTCACTTTACCTTAGGGACCAAAGTTGGTCGCTAATTAGCGACCAACTTTGGTCTAAGGTAAAAGGACCAAATATTCCGGGTAAAGAAAATAGCAACCAACTTTGGTGGTCGCTTTTAATATTTTAATAATATAATATTGGCGACCAAAGTTGGTCTCCAAATATAAATTACGTTTTTTAATTATTAGTCATAAAAAAGCGACCAACTTTGGTCTGTAAAGAAAATATTATATTTTAAAATTTGGAAAATGGACACCAAAGTTGGTCGCTATAGTATTAATTTTTTTGATTTTTTTTAGATTAAGAGACTAAAGTTGGTCGCCATTTTCAAGAATTAATTTTTCTTTAATTATAAGCGACCAACTTTGGTCACTATATTTACAGAAATTGTTTTTTTAAATGGAATAGCGACCAAAGTTGGTCGCTTTTGAGAAATCTAGGTTAAATAGCGACCAAAGTTGGTCGCTATTTCCCAGAAAATTATTTTTTTTTAAGGAAAAAGCGACCAACTAGCGACCAACGTTGGTCGCTTTTCTTGGTATATTTTGGCAGAAACTGCCTGTTTTGGCAGCTACACCACCTGCCAGCTTACCAAAATTCCTAAACAGGCATTTTATGCCAACAACAACAATAAACAACAATAAACAACAACAACAACAACATCAAAACTAACAAACTATAAAGTTCAATAGAACTAATACATTAAGCTAACCAAACTAAGTTAACTATTATTACAAGTCAAGGATTGTTTTGTACATCATTATCATTACCGTCTGATGAACTTTCATCACGAAGACGGTATGCAGAAGGGTGTAGTTGTCTAGTACGAAAGAATGATAACGGGTAGGAGGGGAGGAACGAGCACGGGGAAGGCGAGCCTCTGGCGATGACTCACGAGACCGGAGAATCGGAAAACTGCCAGAAGCCAAGAGAGTTTTGAGCTGCTCTTGTATGCCAATGTACTGAGCATCTCTAGTCTTTTCTCTTTCGATGGCGGCTTCTAGCTCGGATGTGAGCTTTGCCACAGTCTCCCGCATAGAGGAGAGGCTCTCCCCATCAAGTTGCTCGGCTTGCGAGGAAGTCCCTATTCCTTGAATTCCACACTTATAGCGACGAAATTTCTTAGTAGGAAGCCCGTATACCTTCCCCCATTTTGGACCCGCCAGCAGCCTGCGTCCATATTCTTTCAGCATCCTCGTCCGAAGGTTGGATTGGGTCACCCGACTCATTAGGTAGCTGACTGCGTATGAATTCCTCCACTTCAGCTGTGAAGCGATCCTATAAGAAAAATTACATTGAATTAGTATTTCAAAATTTATATAAAAGTAAATAAAAATACTTAATGAAAAGTGAAAACTTACATGTACAGTCGAGGCTCGGCCCTCGACCTACCTTTCTTCATCTGTCTTTTTCTTCTTCTTTACAATATGAGTCTCCTTGAATAGCTCATCTTGCTTCATCGGACGCCCCAACTTCTTTTCCTGAAAACTCATAAATTTTAGTTAAGAAACAGAATAGATATACTTTGAAAATTAAAATAAATTAAGCAATTACGTACCATTCTTCTCTTTATTGTCCCTAGGCTGATCGCACCTCCAGTGTGCAAGGATCCTCCCCTCTCAGATGCACGAGCTTTCTTTCCTTTTTCGCTCTTCTCTAAGAACTCTGCTGTAAGCCATTGCCTTTGCAAATCCTCCCATAAATTCTGAAGCAACCAGCCAGGCTTCTGGTTCAACTTTCTAGCTTTGGAGAAACAATGCGACAACTGCTTGCGAGCCTTGAGATGAAAATTTGCAGCCATATCCGCGCTATAGCGGTGTTCCCATATGCACTTGCTTTGTATTTCAAAAGTTAAGTATTATATGGAAATATCATATTAGATGGAAATATCATAAAAGCTATATTCGATATATTATACTTAGCTTTTATTAGCTAATAATTATTCAAAAGTTAAGTGCATTAGCTGCTTATAATATAGTATATAGTATATTAGTGCATTAGCTAATATATATATATATATATATATATATATATACACTATGCACTAAGTATTAGTGCATTAGCTAATATTATATCGAATATAATATTAGCTAATAAAAGCTAAGTATTAATGCACTTAACTTTTGAATAATTATGTATTAATGCACTAAGCTTTTATCGAATATATATAAAAGCTATATTCGATATAATATTAGCTAATGCACTAATACTTAATGCATAGTATAGTGTAAGTATATATATATATAAAGCTATATTCTATAATACATATTTAGATGAAAATATCATAAATATAAATAATTGTACTGCTTAAAAGAATATTTATACCTTAAATTGATTGAAAATTTGCTCCTTCAGCGAGAATGGGAAATCACTCCAAGTCGCATAAGGGTCATCATAAAGCTTTCTGGTGGCTTTGGTGATTATCCTTGTAGTAATATTACTAGAGATGAACCTGCAATTTAATCAAAAAAACACATTAATATCTTAGTAAAACTGTACAAAACAATAAACGTAAAAATGACAAATAACTCTTACCCATCACCCTCAGGGACTATGATGATCCTGCCATATTGATCATAATGCACCTTTTCGTCATCATCAGCATCACCGTCTGAAGCATGTATATCAGAGGCATGTGTGGAAGGTATAGGGGGGTCAGAGCTAGTATCTCGCAGGCGAAAGCCTGAAATAGATGGAGTCCCAGATGAAGATGGCTGCAAGACCTGTGACTGCGACATAGCTGTATGGGCCACAAAGGGACGTGATACTGATAGCTGTGACCCGAGTGGCTGTGACACTGATGCCTGTAATCCATGTGGATGTGACATGGATTAATGCGGTCCATGCGATGCAGATGGCTGAGATCCACGTGGTTGTGTGACAGCTGGACTGTATGTCGGACGTACAGTCCTATGGCCATGTGACGAAAGACCTGGTGTCTGCACGAAGGTCTAGGGCTGGTGATACTGTGGCAGCTCAGAATAGCCCTAGGGTGGAGACAAAGACATAGGCATAGGCATAAGCATCTCTGAAGAGGCAGGAAAAGATGGAGTATTATCTTCTACCCTCCTCTTTGGTTTCCTAGCCTTTTATCGACCCCGAGAACTAGTAGAATCATTGTTACCTCGACCCTTGCCTGTCATCTGCATAATATAATACATATTTAGATTGAAACATATAAAGAAACTAGCTATAAATGAGAGTTATTAAAGAAACCAACTTTTTAAAGCTCATCGACGTATAGTTCCTCATCCGAGAATTCTTCTTCCTCACTAGTTTGAGCTTCATCACTTGATTCTTCTTCCTCGTTTTCTGTAATTCTTACTTCATTTATATCAACTTCTTCCAATATGTGTTCAGGATGTTCAATCATTTTCTAAAACTTCGTCCACTATTTGGTCAACAGTAGAGATATCGTTTTGATATGCAATATCTAACACATTCTCGACTTCCACCCTGCCCACAGGCTTAGTTTTTATTACAACCCACCAATCGGACTTATTCCGTCGCAATGGATAAGGAGCATAATACACTTGCCTAATATTATGTGCAATTATGAAAGGATCATAGCGATCATACTCCCTTGTATGATTAACCTCAATTATGTTGTATTGATTGTGTACTCTTGTACCTCTTGTTGGATGTGGATCAAACCACTTGCATCTAAAGAGTATCAATTTCTTATATAGCCAACCTGTATATTCTAGTTCTATTATTTCTTTGAGCACACCATAATAATCAATATTTTTATCTTGGTTGCCATCACCACCTTGAACCCACACCCCACTGTTGTTGCTATTTTTATTTTTAGAGCAACACTCGGTATGAAACTTATAACCATTCACAACGTACTTAGACATTGTTGTGACCTCAACCCCAAGTCCCCAAGATATATCTTTCAAAAATTAATTTTTACACCATTATTTGGATCATTTACCTACATTGTTAAAAAAATTCATAAGTTAGCATAACTTCCAAACATTGTTTACCTACATAGTGTTAGAATATTTTAAGGAGAAACGTACAAATTGTTTGAACCACGTATCAAATCTCGTATATACAGCATCATGGCCAAATTGACCCACGAAGTGACTGTGACACATCAAGTATTTTTAGTAGTTGCATTGAGATGTAATCACAGTAATTCTTATATTTTGATAACTACTAAATCAATACTTACTTGAGAAATGGTACTTTCGGGACAATTTAACAACACGTGAAGTGTAGCTGACTTGAACTCCATATCACTCAAACTTCTCTTTCTAACATCCTTCGAACATCGGCCTGGTTGATTGAATATGGACATAGGCGGATATAATGGATCATTCCTAAGGTCGATCGTGTGCCTGTTGAGCCTATTCCTAGCACATGGCACATTACTCTCAAAATAATAAGAACAAAAATGAGCAGTTTCCTTTGCAAGATAAGCTTCGCATATAGATCCTTCAATCCTATTCCTCTGCTTAACAAAATGTTTGCATTTGCCAATTGTCCTACATAATTTCAGGTTAGCCAAGAACATTAAAATAAAACAGAAAATTACATCAAACATATAATATTACCTCTCAAAGGGATACATCCATCTGCATTGAACAGGCCCTCCAAGTCGTGCCTCGTGTACAAGGTGGATTGGAAGGTGTTCCATCACATAAAAAAAAACCACATTGAAATATCTTTTCCATCTTAGAAGAAGTGACGCGAATGTTCTGATCCATCCGGAGTAGGTTTTCTACCCTTAATGTGGAAGAACACAAGTCTTTGAAAAACAAACTAATTTCTGTGATGGGTTTCCAGATTCTTTCAGGCAAACCACAAAATGCAATAGGCACTAAGGTCTCCATGAAAACATGACAGTCATGACTTTTCAAATGGCTCAACTTCCCTACCTCCATATCAACTTTTTTCCCAAAATTCGACGCATAACCCTCATGCATCTTCAATTTCGTTACCCAATCACAAATTTGCCGTCTTTCCTCCAAAGTGAATGTGTAACTTGCTTTGGGTTTGAACACCTTACCATTGCTTGCTGTCTGCAAGTATAATTCAGGCCGCCTACAATATTCTTGTAAGTCCATTCTAGCTTTTGCGTTATCCTTTGTCTTACCGTTAACATCCATCACTGTGTTGAACAAATTATGAAAATAGTTCTTCTCAATATGCATGACATCAACGTTGTGACGGAGAAGATTATCCTTCCAATAAGGAAAATTCCAAAATATACTCTTTTTCACCCAATTATGAGTAACACCGTATCCGGGGAATCTATAAGGTGGAGCTTCAGTAACTTTACTGAAGTTCTAGACCGTCTCCCAAATTTCCTCACCTGAAAGTATCGGAGGTGGAGAATCATATTCCATTTTATTCTTTTTGAATGCATTTTTCATCCTTCTAAACCCATGATCAAGAGGCAAGAATTGACGATGACAATCAAACCATGATTGCTTTAGGCCATATTTCAAAGTGAACGCTTTACTATTTTCCATGCAGTAAGGACAAGCTAGCTTCCCAGCAGTCATCTACCCAGACAACATTCCATACGCAGGAAAATTGTTAATTGTCCACATTAAATTAGCACGCAAATTGAAATTTTGCTTGATTGGTATGTCATATGTTTCAACACCATCGTACCACAATTGTTTTAACTCATCAATCAAAGGTTGCAAATATATATCAATCAAGCTTTTCGGATTACGTAGACCGGGGATAATACAATTTAAGAATATATATGGACTAGTAATTCACAACTCTGGTGGTAGATTATAAGGTGTAAGAAAGACAGGCCAACATGAATATGGTGTCGCAGATACAGAAAAAGGCGTGAAGCCATCCGCACACAGACCTAATCGAATGTTCCTTGGTTCACTAGCAAAATCTGGATATGTCCTATCAAAGTACTTCCAAGATTCTCCATCTGAAGGATGACACATAACACCGGGTGGTTTTCTATTTTCAAAGTGCCATCTCATATGAGGAGCAGAACTCATCGACGCATATAACCTCTTTAACCTAGGTATAAGAGGTAAATAATGTATCGACTTGATAGCGACCATCTTCCAACTGAAAGCCTCTTGAAACGAGGCTTTTCGCAAAATTTACAATTGTCCAAAGCTGCATCATCTTTATAATATAACATGCAACCATCTTCACAACAATCAATTCTCATTGACGAAAGTCCTAACTTAGAAACTAATCTCTTTGCCTTATAGAAATCAACAGGTAATTCGATATGACGGTCAACTAGTTCACGCATAAGGTCAATGAAAGAGTCCATGGCTCCTTGAGAAATATTCCAATCAGATTTCATACTTAGTAATCTAACTGCAACAGACAACTCAGAGTGCGGACTTCCGTTACGTAGTGGACGACTAGCTTCCTCCAATTGTTCATAAAAACGTTTTGCCTCATCATTAGGAGTTTGTTCAATATTTTCATTGGAATCACCCCCTAAGTGCATCCCAAAAGCATCTGCAACCATATAATGAATTCTAGAATCACGATTTGTATTCTCCACCGACCTACTACTTTCACCCACAACCATGTTATGAAATATCTCATGGCTACCATCGATCTCTCTATGATTAGTCCACACAAAGTAATTTTCTTTAAACCCCCTTCTATAAAGATGATGCTTAACTTCATCTGGTTTTTCAAATTTCATACAGTCGCACCTAACACAAGGGCACCTAATTACTCCTTCAATTAGGTATGGTGAAAGTGACATTGCATGTCTAATAAAGTCATCCACCGCTTCTACAAAATCCTCCCTCAATCCCTGTTGATTAGGATAATTCCTATTGTACATCCAAGTACGATGTTCCATCTATACAAATAAAATAAGAGAAAATTAATTTAGTTAATTCATATCCTAATCTTTTTTTAGTTAATTAATTTCATATCCTAAAATTTCAATTCATATCCTAAATTTTTAATTTACAAATTAAAAATTCAATTTATAAACTAAAAGTTCAATTCATACAAGAGAAGTAAAAGATATGCCTACTAAAGCAGAAAGATTATCTGCAATTGAACTGGAAATATTACTGCAATTGAACTGGAAATAATGGTCACCTAAATATTACTACAAATAATGGTCCATAATAAGTGGATTAAAATCTAAAAATTAAGTGAATTATCTGCAATTGAACTGGAAATACAAAGGAAACATAATGCAAGAAGTGGCAAACAAACCAAGAAACAAATAAAACAAGACCTAAACCCTAATCCTCAATAAAATACAATGTTCAAAGAATTGAGACACTAATTGAAACAATAAACTGCAATACATCAAATATTGTAACACACACACTAGAAATAACAAAGATTGAAGGTTATAATTCTAACATTGATTTTTTTTAGGTGGAGAAGGAGAGAGAGAGGGGTGGCAGTGGTGGTGGCCGGCGAGCAGTGGGTGGCGAGGCGGCGAGGCAGCGGCGAGCAAGGGGCAGTGGTGGCGCGGGGTGGGGGATGGGATTTGGGTGAGTGAAATAGAGAAGGGGAGGGAAAGAGAGAGTTGGGAAAATTTTGAGAAAACAAGAGAAATGGGGGAAACCCCAGTTTTGGTCTCTGAAAATTAGAAAAGCGACCAAAAATAGCGACCAACGTTGGTCGCTATTTTTGGTCGCTATAATATAGTCTATTATATATACTACGTGTATTATATATACTAAGTGTATAGTATAGTGTATTATATATACTTAAGTGCATAGTATAGTATAGTGTGTGTGTGTAGCTTAGCTAATGCACTAATATACTATATACTACATTATACTATATATATATATACATATATATATGTATATATATATATAGTATAAT